>JAPMOQ010008538.1:37431-113094 GCA_026543055.1 Argiope trifasciata | reverse complement strand
GTTTTTAGAAATAAAATATGAATAAGATCATGTGTAGCAAGTGGCAACTTTTCATCACCCAGAGAGTTACGGTTTCAGTTACGTATTTCGGTAGTAGTAAACGACGGTATAGAAGAGGTGTGTGAAGGAAAATAGTTAAAACCTGTACCTCCTCTGAGATTGTTTGCTTATATGTTTAAATAAAATCTATAAATAAGTCATATAAATAGAAACTTTATTTTTGTTTAGATAAATTTATGTGGGCTAGAAAGTGTTCCTTAATGCTTTATCGGTTATTGCAAGATAAGCAGAATTGGCTTGTTAGTCGATTGATGACTTTATCTGTTTTAGAAGATTTAATCAACATTTAGTTATTTATTCGAGAATAGTAAACAATAGTATGGAAGAGGCGAGTGAATTACATTGTAGAAGATTACGTCAACATTTAGCTACTTATTCGGTAGTGGTAAGCAGGGTTATAGAAGCGGTGCGTGAAAGAAAATAATTAAAACCTGTATCTTTTTTCAGATTGGTTGCTTATATGTTTGAAATCTATAAATAAGTCACATAAGCATCAAATTTTGTTTTTAATTAGGTAAGTTTATGTGTGTAACAACGGGCTGCTTAATGTTGTAGCAATTATAGCAATATAATCAGAATTGGCTTATTAGACGACTGGTGATTCGATCTTTTAAGAAGATTTAGTCACTTATTTGGAAGGAGAAAGTGGTGACATGGAAGAGAAGAGTAATGAAAAGCGGTTAATACATGTATCTACTTTGATATTGTTTGCTTTTATATTACAATAAAAATATATACATATTAAATATAATAACAAAAATTTCAATATAGATTATACTAAATTTTATTTTGAATTAATTATGTTTACGTGCGGTAGAGTGGGTTCCTTAATGTTGTATTGATTATAGTAAGATAAGAGGAATTGGCTTGTTAGAAAACTGATGATTACATCTGTTTTAGAAGATTTAATCAGAATTTAGATACATATTCGGGAATAATAAGTGGTGGTATGGAAGAGTGATGGTATGTAAAGGAAAATAGTTAAAACCTGTTTCTTCTTTGAGATTGTTTGAATAAAATCTATAAATTAGTCGTATGAATAGCAAATTTTATTTTAGTTTAGATAAGTTCATGTGTCGTAGAACATATTCCTTACTCTTGTATAGGTTTTTGTAAAACAAGCAGAATTGACTTGTTAGACGACTAAGGATTCTATCTGTTCTGATATTCTATTGTTTGGAGGAGGCGTGTTAAAGAAAGTAGTTAAAAATTTGTACATCCATCGAGATTGTTTTATAATATGTTTGAGTAAAATCCAGAAATAAGTCATATAAATAAATATAAATTTTAAATTTTATTTTTGATAGTAAATTTTATTTAAATAAATAAAATTTATTTAAATAATAAATTTTATTTTTGTTTAGATAAGTTTATAGTGTGGTAGAACGGATTCCTTAATGTTCGGCCTGTCATTCCATGATAAACTAATTTGGTTTGTTAGACGATTGATGATTCATGCGTTTTAGAAGATTCAGGCAACATTTCGTTACTTATTCTTAGGAAGCAAGACAGTTAAAATGGTTAAATTTTAAAAAATTACATAAATAACTCATAAAAATTGAGAATTTCATTTTTGATTTTATAAGTTTGTAAGTGGCATATTTCGTTCCTTAACTCTGTAACGGTTATAGTACGATAAGCAGAATAGATTTTTTTAGACGATTACTATCCGTTTTAGAAGATTTAATCAACATTTAGTTGTTTATTCGGGAGCAGTAAATAGTAGTATTTAAGATGCATATATAGAGCATAGCCTTTCTGTCCCGTTTGAAATTATTTGCTTATTTGCTCGAATAAAGTAAGCCATATGAATACGCAGGAAATATTATTTTTAATTAAGTAAGTTTATTTGTGATAGAAAAAGTTCCTTAATCTTGTATGAATTATAGTAAGGTAAAAAAAAAACTGACTTGTTAGACAACAGATGATTCTATTTGTTTTAGGAAATTTAGTGAACATTTAGTTACTTATTCGGGAGTAGTAAACGGTGGCATGGAAAAAGCGTGTGGAGGATAATAGTTAAAATCTGCAACTCCTTTGAAATAGTTTACTCATTTTTTTGAATAAAACATAAATAAGTAATATAAACAGCAAATTTTATTTTTAAGTGCGTAAGTTTTTGTATGGCAGAACGCGTCGTATCGGTTATAGTAAGATAAGCAGAATTGGCTTGTTAGACTATTTATAATTATATCTGTTTTAGAAGATTTAGTCATCATTTAGTTATTTATTCTGGCGTTGTAAGCGGGGTTATAGAAGAGGCGTCTGTAGGAAAATAACTATAACCTGCATGACCTTTGAGATTGTTTGCTTATATTTTTCTATATGATCTATAAATAAGTCATATAAAAAGAAAAAATTATTTTGAATTAAATAAATTTATAAATAGCAGAACGCTTTCCTTACTATCGTATCTGTTATAGTAAGATAAGCGGAATTGGCTTGTTAAATGACTGATGACTCTGTTTCAGATGATTTAGTCAAAATTTAGATATTTATTCTGGAGTAGTAATCAGTGATATGGAAGAGAGATGTGATTAAAAAATAGTTAAAACTTGATTCTCCTTTGAGATTGTTCAAACAAAACCTATAAATAAGCCTAATAAATAGCAAACTTAATTTTTAATTTGATGTTTATGTGTGGTATAACGGATTCCTTAATGTTGTATAAATTATAGTAAGGTAAACAAAATTGCCTGGTTTGACGATTGAGGATTCTATAAGTTTAGAACATTTAATCAACATTATTTTTTTATTTGGGATAGTAAATGAGATTATAGAAGAGGCTTGTGAAGGAATCTCTTTTTCGTTTGTTTGCTTATAGATTTGAATACAATCTATAAATAAGTCATGCAAACAGCAATTTTATTTTTATTTAGATAAGTTTATACGTTATTATAGAATGTTTTCTTTAATATTGTATCAATTACAATAAGATAATATGAATTGAATTCTTAGATGACTGATGATTCTTTCAGCTTCAGAAAATTTAGCTAGCATCTATTTTTAACATGAGTTTTATGTAAAAAAGTTTTTTGTATAGAAAGTTTTGATCGACAGTACGTATTCTTTATATAATCAGAAATTGTTTAGAAAATTTACAAACCGAATGCTTGTTGCTTTTTATTATAAATAAAAATTGCATGCCTATATTTGATAACAATGAAGATGAATGTATTTGTTGGTGTTGTACAGAGAAAAAATTGTCATCTACTGGATATCTTATTTTATCATCTTAGAGCATAATATTTCTTTTTCATCATGTCAAGAAATTGCATTAATTAATTTCAGAATCATCAGTCACTAGGTTTCTAAAAATCACTGCATACTCGATTAAATTTTCTATCAACTTTATGTAAAACTAGAGAGCTCTCCCCCCTGCTCCTTTATTTTTGCCAACCCCCAGGAACTGCTAATGCAGTTCTAGAATCGCTTCCCTTGTTCGCCATCTACTAAATCATTTTAGTCACAGACATATTCAAATTCAGTTTATTCCAAAATATAAAACAATGAAGGAAATAAAAAGTATCAAAAAAGTACTCACCTACACCAAAGTTTCTTGTAAACGCACGTACCCTTTTACTTAAATAACTATATAGATCCACTAAAAAAACAAACAAAAAAAAGGGGATTTTTTTCACAATTTTTCAAATTGGGAAACTACACTACAAAAACAGTATAAGAATTTTATATTTACAAAAAAAAATTGTCTGAAAGCAGCTATATTCAAATTCAGTCCATTCGGTAACTCCTCTCCATACACATAAACGTTTACCCTTATGTCAATCATTAAGATTGGATCTTCTTATAAGTGATTCGTGAGCATTTTCATTCGATCTATTTTCTCCTTTTTGACGATTTCGTTTTAAAATTGATACGGCACGATTTAAACTCATAGTAAAAGATTTTGTCCATTCATTTTTTTTTTTGCTTAAAAACTTTTCCAAAAAGATGCAAGAATAGCTTTCGCTTGAAATCTTATCAAACTGCATATTGATACTCCAGGGCGTGGTCGAAGTGTTCTCAAAGGCGTAAAACAAATTCGGCTTGATTTTGCATCCACGATGCGTTTTATATACATAGATAAATGCATGAGAAACCTTTAGATAAATATTGTTCACATTTTCCTTAGAAATAAAGCCGATTGATCTGCGATGATTAGTAGACTGTAACATTATTAAAGCAATGTCACTTAGACTCAATTATCACAACAAATACGTTAAGTGGATAAATTCTTCATAGTTGAAAATCATCGATAAAAGAAACGATGGCACAACAGAAGATCCATCGACCACTTCTGTTGTCTGTTGTTTTAAAGACGGTGTTTCAGGAAATTGCTTTTAGATCTTCTATAAGCTCAAGTAATGAGGAATGAAGGTATGCTAGCGGATGACAAATAAATTCGGCTACTCAGTCAGAACAAAGCCATCGGTCCCAAGGCGAAATGATGCAATGAGAAAGGGTGACGGAAATTTATTTCTTATCTTATATTCTCGTTTATCAAATCTGGTTAGTGATTGTCTCCTGGCTTAGTTTTGTCGCGAGATTGATTTATATTTTCTTCCCTCGCTTTTCCTGGTAGAGGTGGGAACTGATCAGTTTTCTATTGTTAGATACAATAATGTCGTTAAATGGTCCCAAAGGGATCGTGAGTTTTCGGATGGTTAGCAAAAGTATGGAATAATGCTGTTTGTTAGTATGATGTTATCAGAGGAATTTTGTAACTTGGAACTATCAGAAATACTTGACTTTACCTGAGAATGAAAAATAACTTTTGGATTTTCTGAAAGATGCATTCTTTTTTAATTAAATGTTAAGTAATATAAGTTTATTTAGAAAAAAAATTATTTTAGATGAACAAAATTACAAAATTTCAAGCAGCAAGAATTCTGACAAAAAATGACTTGAGAAAGAAACAACTTTGTGACAAAAACAATTTAACAATAAATGCCATTTTAAATATACACGATTATTATTATACTCTCTTACTTGGGAATAAAGATGGGAAGATATAACATCATGAAATTAGCTCGAATTGTTTTAGCAGGTCTTTAGGATTTAGATTTGGATTAGGTTTAATTAAATTCAATAATTTGCTTTCAACTTTTATTTGCTCACAGCAATATTACATATAATTTTCCAGATTAGATTTTTGAAAATACTCTTCTTCTAAACTCCCTAATAATAAACTGCTTTTGTAATGTTATATACACCTCCAAACTCAATTCAATAAAAAATAAATCATTTATTAAGACTAATAATAAAGATGAATATTCATGTGTTTTAGCGTTTTACAAGCCGTAATTTTAGACCTACAGTTATCAAATTTGATATCTATACACTTTGGAAAGTAGGAAATATTCTGCTTGGAATTATTAAAATTTTTTTAATCAATTAAAAAGTAAGGTGAATTTTGGCGTTTTCTAGTGATAACTTCCAAAAATATTATTACACAAAAATAAAACATTGTTCCAAAACTTAAAATTTTTTCTTTTTAATGATATTAATTTAATAATAATGCAAATTTGCCGGTTTTCCAACATAGTTGCCCTGAAATTCAAACCATTTTTGTTGTTTCATAAAATTCTAAATTATTGATTTTGTTCCATTGCAGAGAGGTAACAAAGATGGAATCTTTTTAATATTTTTGTAGTTTTTTATAAACATAAAGAAAAACAAAATCAATTATGGCATTTAGAAGATGGATGAAAAGGATATTTATGTTTTTAAAGCGTTATGGTATTGTAAGAAGGATTTCCATTATAAAGATTTATTGTTTTGATAAACAGAGAAAATTAAAATATCATGACTTTAATGTCAGAAAGTTTGGTGAAATCAGGAACATGGAACTATAAAAATAAAAGGAATTTCTTGAAATCAATTATAACTGATACTGCCCTAGCAAACCAGTTGATCGCCTAAGGCAGCTAGTTTACAATAATTATATTTTCGATATAGTTGCTTAGTCACTATCTGACTTGTGCCTACCATTCTATCTTTATTCATTCTCATCAGCTTTGGTGCTTTTAGTATATGCATCTGTGGTGCTAAAATTATCTTAGAGACTACGCAGAAAGCTTTCACAAACACAAACTAATTTTTGTTGTAACAACATTCCCCCATTTCTGCTAATTTCCGTCTAAATTTTCCTTGAATTCTTACACAATTTTACGACAGACTACCTGGTTGTGAAATTGCTTTATTGAATTTCGGTTGGTAATACATTTGACAGTTTTACTTTCTTGTAAACTAAATATACAAATAGAATGGATTGTTCTGAATATTTTAGAACACTAGAGCTAGTGAATATCCTCTCTTATTATCTAAGTTTTAATATTTATGTCTTTTTGTTTGAGAACAGGATACCTTAAAATCACGTTGAGCAAAGCTGATAAAATTTGGTACATGCTGTAAAATTTGTAGAAAACTATCAAATTTTCACTGCATATATATTATCATTCGTACGATAATAACAAAAGAGTAACAATATAGATAAAAAAGTTGGTCAGTATTTTCGTTACCATAATTGTTTAAATCATATCCTCGGTTTTCTTCACTTTAGTACACAGTACAAAGTGCTCATCAGTGGGGATCTGAAAATAAAAATCTGAGCATTCAGGCCTTATCAAAACTCCACAATTTTGTGTTAGGTAGGGAATAACATTTTTATTAAGGAGACAGCTTCGAGAGATAAGCTGTTTTTATGTATTCATTAAATATGCTGTTATACTTGAAAAAAAGTGTCACTAAAAGTTGACAATGCATAATTGGGGTAAAATAATCAGTATAAAATAAGGAAATTAAATAAAATATTATTAAATAAAGTATACAAAAAGGAATTTATTATGTGTTTCAAAATAAATCTTAATGAATTCTCTTTGAGGAATTCAACTAAAGTAGATACTACATGAAATACATTAGCTTAATCTGTGTGCAGATATTCAGATATATTATGCTAAAAATGTACTTGTGGTGCATTTTATTGCATCCGAAAATTCTTAAAGCAAAATTCCCTTATTTCACTGAATTGATATGTTTGTAAATACGTGAGAAAGAGAATATTTTATGGTAACATTATATAAACCCTATTTCATAAATAAAATATTTTCTTTCTAATATGTATAATCATTTTGTCTGTTTTGTTAATTAGATGTATAAGCAAGAAAATCTACCAGTTTAAGCTGCACTTTAAATGTTCTTTCAAAAATAATGCAACTATGAAATTTCTCAACCGTAACTTTTCTCTGAAGTTTCTTGAAAAGATTTTATAACTGCAAAATTCGCTGTTGCATGTACAAATTTCAAGATAACAAAATTCTTGCTCTAGGTAAGCACGCTGACAACATCACTATTAGGACAGAATCACACAGAAGATATCGTAACACGACACTAACTGAACAAATTCTTATCAAACAAAAGGTGAAAATCCCTGATAAAAGAAGGGACTGCATCGGAGACGTTGTCCTTCCTTTTCGCTTCCTGTTGTTCTAAAGGTTGTGTTTCAGGAAATTGCTTTTAGATCTTCAGTAAGCTGAGCTAATGAAGAGTGAAGGGATGCCGACCGAGGACAAATAAATTCGGCCACTCAATCAGGAAAGGGGCCTTGGTTCCTAGACGAAATGTTGCAATGAGTGATTGATGAAAAGTTATTTCTCATCTTATATTTTCTTTTATCAAATCTGGGTTAGTGATTGGTCTTCGATTTTGTTTTCGTCAGGGAATTGATTTACATCGTTACTCACTTTATCTCTAGTTTTCTATTTTTGGAATTTGTTTAAAATCCGATTATTTGACAGAGTGATGAAAAACGATGAGACTTTTTATTAGATATTGTGAATATATGGAAGTTATAAGTGTTTTGCTAGGAACAATTGCAATTTTGTAAATTTTGCTTATCACAACAATAGATCAATAATTATCTAAAGCATTATAATTATATAAATCTGTAGTTGCCGCCAATTTGGTATTGAAGCTGTTTTCATTTTAATGAAAAATGTAATTGTTTGAAAGGTAATATGAAAAATGTATTGATATAAATAAATAATTATACATATAAATAAAAAATCTGTAACTAACATAGTGAAATAATCACACTATGAAAATATAACGTTCACATTGAATTTAAAAAATTCACTAAAAAACGCGAGATGAAAATATTGCAAAGTAAATTAGGAATTTTATGCTTATAAAAACCGATTTACAATGTTCTTTTTGAGACAAGATGGCAGTTCTTTTATATATACTTTTGTAATATATGACTTTATTCTGTGAAATAAAACTTTATATCTGTTTTTGATTTAATTTTCTTATCTGAAAATATTCTAATAATTAAATATTCAATATTTGAAATATTGTCTGATTTCCCTCATTTAAATAAATCTTTCTTTTTTTCATTACCTTAAATTAATTTTGAGAACCATTTCAGCCTATTCCTGTATATGTGAATATACTACTTAAAATGCAACAAGTTGTTAGATAAAATCCCGAGTGTTGTCTTTACACCAAGATTGAAAATGTCTATCAAGTGTTTCTTAAAATTCTCTTATGAGATCCCAGTAATGACACATGAATAAAATTCAACATAACTCTTTAAAATTATAGACTATTTTGTCTACTCTGGAGGGCGAGCTTATTTAAATGGATCATATTGGCTATAAAAAGCGATAAAGATATATTTTGTACAACTAGGCATCAGGTGACAAAATTAATAATCGATACTCTAATCAATACAACATAGCAATAAAAGTTATTTTTTGCAAAGAGCTTGGAGTAATGTGAGTATGAAAACTGTCAATCCAAGCGATGGAAGGTCTACTGCCCACAATGTTGAAATATGGCTGTCATTCTGTTTTATGTCGCTGTTACGCATGGCAGTTGTCATATACAAGTCCGTTGACGAAGTAAACGATTTTGGGCAATAGCTTCTGAGGGTAAATGCCCCTGAGCACCCCCCCCCCCGCCAAGGGCAGAAGTCTGACTTCTAGTTCATGTGAAGTTGACACTCACATACTCGCTTGCACAACTCCTTTTTACAGGGGTGCTATTCTCACACATCTCACAGATAGAACACAGGGTAGAGAACAACGGCTCCCTAATTAGGACTCAAACCAGATCACAGGGAAGACGTGCTACCCCCAGGCCAGGGCACTGGTATTCTATTTTATGCTGCAACCATATATCAGACGTGGGTGAATAGATCAATGCAATTGATATGTTAATATTAATTGAAAGATACAGAGACATTTGCTTCAATAATTGAAAATCAGAAATGGTTGAAGGATTCATACGGAAGGTAATAATTTATCCAAGCTTAAAGTACTGAATATCTTCTTCATTTCTGCTCAACCATTATTAATGATGATGTACCATGATGTACAAAGTCAACCTTTTTTGATGACGTAGGAATGGCGCAGAATAACTGATAAATTGTTCCTAGAAATAATTATATCATTAAGAAATTTAAGATTTCGAAATTTCTTTCACAGTTATGGCCAGTTTTATTACATAGACACATTTCTAATTCCTTATGACTTGAGTTTTAGATATATATGAGTTATTAGTTTAGTTCAGTTCAGTTAAACTACATCTTTATCACATATATAAGATTGTTATTTTGAAAAGGTCTGGAAATTTTAACTTGCTGTCAAATGACGGTAATAATATTACAATATGAATCGAAAAATTGAAATTATGTTTATACTTTTTTTTATTTAACTTAGTTTGTCTTATATTTGTATTGGTCGAATTTTGTATTTGTTTTTTTTTGTCTTTCTCCATTACATCACAATTTTTTGAAATCCTATATGCTTTGATGATAATATAATATTTTATAATCAATTAATAAATGAGTTTTTACTAAATTTTTATTTCGGCTGGGTATTGTTCCCTGATAGTTCTACAAATTGGTTATCATATTTTATAATAATGAATGATAAATTAAAGAATAAAAAGTAAAATAATAATATAAAAGTGCGCAGTGTTGAAACAATAAACTAAGGAAATTAGTCAACCCTGGAGAACCTTTCAAAGAAAATGAAATATTCATTAGAAGTTGGAATTTATTATGAATGAACTTAAAATTCTAACTTACTGGAATAAAATCTGTATGCATTCTTTACTTTTTTGTAATTTACATCTAAATTGCTACATTTTTCTGTCGCAGTTTTCTGATTAAAAAATTAATCTGGATTAATTTTTTCTATTTTATCTCTTCTAATAATGAAGATGTGTGCGTATGTCAGTTTTATTATACAGACACAACTCTAATTTCCTTTTCAAATTATTATTTCGTAAAATAATCGAAAATGAAGAATAATGATGATATATATTATAAGAATAGTAAATAGTGATGATCTATATTTAAAGGGATTCTTACTATATTTTTAAAGTTTTATCCTGTTATAATTTATATTATAATATTTTGCTTATTAAGGCATTATTTTTTTATTAATTTCATGTTTATAAAAAGGAAATTTTGTAGATGGTATTTTTAATTATTTTCTAACGCATTCGATTTTTAAAATTTTATACATTTATATATTATCGAAGAACATAAGTTATTTCAATATTTCTGAACTTAATTATCATTTAATAAATTGGTCTAATTAAAGTTTGATTTAATTAGAATAGAATAGTAAAGAATGAGAAAATGATTATTTCATTAATTAAAAAGCTGAAAATAAATAAAGTAATTCTGTATTATATAACTGAAAGTGAGTTTCCAGTTAAATTTAACTAGAATTTACATTCGATACAATCATTCTTTCATTTCTGTTAGACTTTAATTTATATAAATGTGAAACTATATTTGTGACATAGAGAGTGGCAGAATTATCGTAGATATCAGAAGTATTACTGTAAAGATTCTTCTACAATTTTGAAATTTTGTTTTCATTATAGATATTTATATGTCGTTATTTCTAATGGCACTTGCCAGGGATAAACCAGCTGACGAAGTCAGTGGTTTTAAGCCGATAGGGCGTCTCTTGTTTTTTAGCAGAGTCAACTAGGACTAAGTGTATGTCTTACCTATTCAGGAATCGTATCCACTTCCACAGCCCTCTTTTTCAGGGGGACACATTCACGCATCTCACAGATAGAACAGATGATGAATAACCATGCCCGAACCGGGACTCCAACCTAGGATCCCCAGATCACATGGAAGACGAGCTACCCCTGTGCCAGTACAACAACAAATGTTTATCGAAAATACATTTATATAAGCAAAATATATTCCACGAACATAAGATTTTCGAGCTTCATAAAATTTTATTCTTTATAAAATCAAAAAACTTTTTTTTTGTTCAGATAATAATTAGATCATGAAATGTATAAAAAAAGAAAAATTTCATTCCATTTGAGAACAAAAAGTAATATGAAACGCTTTAAAAAGGAAAAAGAAAAAAATAACTAAACTACACAAACTACGAAATTGCATCGTAAACCTATAACAGGTAGCAATATTTAATGGAGCAGTATAAACTAGTGTTAGTTGACGATCGTATAAATTTTCATTAGCTGTTGATGAAATTTCATCCATACTTCCTACTCAGAATCTAACAGATGACTGCTCCGAGCTCGCTCTGCATTGAGTTTGAAAAAAAAAAAGCAAAAACCTCCCCCGCATCATTTTAGAGCAAAAGCATTGAAGGAAAAAAGTTTTTAAGAGTTGCGTTCGAACTCCAAAACCTCTCGTAAAACGGCTTTAAAATTTTAATGACAGTCGTTACTAGGGTGACTGTAATATCTAGGCATGAAATTGGTTTACGGAATTTTTATTCTTCAGAAGCAACACCTAAAATCGATCTATACAAATAAGTTTACTGTTTTTCTCCCCTCTAACTCTTCCTTTTTTGTTTTTCTTGTTGTTTCCGAACAATAATACGATCTTTACTGTAGTTAAAGTAAACGAATTGTGCGTAAAAAATGAAATTTTATGGTTTATTTCGTAAAGCATCTCTTCTACATCAGCGGGTAAATGTTTGGAGCTACACTAAAACTTTCGATGACTGGGATCATGATTTCTTCTTTTTTTTCCAGTTCGGTATGAAATGTTTTTATTGTATCTCTAAAAATGAATGTTTTTCTTATTTTCTTTTATAATGAAGCAGCGGTATTGTGCACTTTTGACATTCTTTGCATAAGGTTTTATAACTCAATTTTTAGACTAAAAAAGCGTTTATATTGATTTGTTTAATATTTTGCAGTTTCTAAGGACTTGAAAAGGCTTACTTTAAGTTATTTTAATCGGGGAGTGACATTCACAAAATGTTCTAGCATACTATTTAAAAAAGGTAATATCTCCCTTTTCCCCGGCATAAAATGGGTTGATCATTAACAAGGCCATGAAAATCATGGATAATTCTTCCTTTTACTTTCAGATTCCAGTACATGAGCATTCTGTGCTACGTAGTATAATAAAGAAAACCAAAGATGCATTTTGGGATCTTTTTTAAAGATTTTTACAAACAATACTTAACACCAAACCAGTAGTTGTAGTATCAAATTTACACTCTAGTTTGACTTATTTAAGCCATTGCATTATTCACTTTTAGCATTTAAATGCATGCGGAAGAGCAAATTGTAATGGAAATTACCTTTTGACAGATTTGGTACAAAGGTATGGATCTACATTTTGGATGTTAAGTCTGCGTATCATCTAGCATCTAGCCTTAGTTATCATATCATATAGTTATTATGTTCACTTTACTCTGACAGTTAGAAAGAAAGGTTCCTTAGAATTGATTCACTCAAAATTCCTTAGAAATATACTATTTAGTGTAAAGGTCACATTTATTATATCTAATTCAAACCATGTTTGAATGATCGTTATAGAAAAGTGATCATAATTATATATATATGTTATATAGAAATGATAAGACCACGGTAGCCTGGTTGATAGAGCGTCAGTCTCGTAACCGAAAGGTCGCGGGTTCGCCGTGTTGGCTAATGGCAGTTGGGGCATGTTAAATATGGCGTGACTGCAATGCCCTCCAAGTTCCCATAACAAATTATATTTCTGGGGGTACTGAATCAGGGATGAGTCGGTCTCTTATTTGGATCTAAATTCTGACTTGCGTATGGATGGATGAATGAGTGTATGAATGAGTTCAACCGCCCCCTAAAAAGGGTTGTGTAGTGTGTGTTCGAGCAAAGTCATACTTTCAGCTGAACGGTGCTCGTTAACAACGAAAGGCCCACACCTTTGCTTTAATTCGAAAGAGCTCCGCTCATTCGTGCTTGGTATGACCAAGTGGCATTAGAACCACCACCACCACCAGAAATGATGATTATAGCTCAAAAAATATGAAACGGCCTAATAATTATGACATGAGGACTTAAGATTTTTATTGTCTGGTTTGGATTAAATCATCAAGCATAAATGCATTTCAAATCTTTTTTTGATGTTATTATTTGATTTCTATCTTGGACAGATGTTGGACAAGATTAAGATAAAATAACAGAGGTTTGAAGATCTTTTAAATGCTGGCAAAGATGTGACATAGTTTCTTATTTTGAAATATCGTAATTGTTTGAGAGAATATCTCTATCTAATGAAAATTGATTCAAAATACTCCTTAACATCTGACCAGGAAGAGTTGAAACATAAAAACAGTTTTAATTCATGCAAGAAACCATACTTGGAAACGTCAATCGTATGAAGTAGAAAGCGTTGTGCATAATCATTATTGCAGGATTTCATGATTAGATAGGTAAATGGACTACTAATTTAACGTTACAGGCTATAAGAAAAAGCCTGCCCGATTTTTGAAATATGAAAGGATCTGAAGTATAATAGGTATGGATTGCACTTTATTCACAACTCATGTTATGAAATCTGTATTCTAATAATGATAACCAAAATAGTTTTAAGATTCGTTTTAATTCATACTATATAGTTCTTGTTCAAAAATGTTTTTAAAAAAATTTCAGATAAACATAAATTTTTATATGCCTATAAATATATTTGAAATATTACATGATATGGAATTTTCTTTTTTGAAATAATAACTGTAAAAGTTTTGAGAAGAAAGAAACTGAAAGAGTTGACCGGTACGCAAAATAGAGCAGACTTGGTTACCCAGAACCATTTGCTTTTTTTCAGCTAATGAATTTTACATATATTTAAAAATACTTTAAGAATTGTCATGTTTTCCATGACTAAGATTGATTACAAACAGAGGTTCTCAGAAATTATTGCATCGGCCTAGTGAAATTCCCAAACTCAAGGTTAATTTATATTTACCATCATGAGTCATTATTTCAGTGAAAAAACAATAACAATGGGAATTTATAATCATGGTGGAAATTGCTATTGTGCAATTTTTTTTGTTTATGTTAGAAGCATGTTTTGTTTATAAGACAAAAAAACCTTGTTTCTGAAAAAAATTATAAATATTTTTATAATTATTTAAGGATCAAATTTTACATGATTAAAAATATAAAACAAAACCTTCTTTATTAATCTTAATTTTTCATCTTAGGGTAACGAAATTTATTTTTCAGTAAAATTAACTAAAAATTCTATTTTGTTTAAAAGACTGTTTAGGGTTTTAATTTTTTATTTCATACAAATAAAAACCTCATTTAAAGATGTTGAAGTGAGGTACTAAAATTCGTAAGTGAGTTCAGCAGTATTTTTTTATTCTGCTATATGTTGATTATTTACATAAATATATAGAACAGGAATTAGGAACATAAATATACAGAATAGGCGTAAAACAACTTTTCCTGTTTAGAAGTATTTGATCCAACACTAATGAAAAAAATAAAGCTAAATTTCAAATATATTTTTAAAATGCAAAGTGTAAAGTAATTTTAACAAAAAATTACCAAAATTGGTGACAAGAGAGATTTTGAGTCATAGGAGAGAAAAATTGAAAAAATACTGTTTGAAGAAAATTATGGATAAATTGCTGATAGAAAAAAAGCAGTGAAATATTAGAATAAATTTTTTTCAAATTCTCTTCTAACTAGTACAAAGAATAAGGAATGAAAATTAAATTAAATTTAGTTTATATTCCTTGGAAGAAAATTTCACATTA
The DNA here is from genome assembly GCA_026543055.1 of Argiope trifasciata. Lineage (NCBI taxonomy): Eukaryota > Metazoa > Arthropoda > Arachnida > Araneae > Araneidae > Argiope > Argiope trifasciata. Next base: position 97,990 of record JAPMOQ010008538.1, on the reverse strand, counting down.
GTTACAAAATTTTATACTTACTAATAACGGACAAAGTGAATTTAAATAAAAATGTTCGAAAAAAAAAAGAACTAATTTTATTTATTTATAACAAAAATACAATTCATTATCTTATTGAATCAATTTTTAAGTCATTTCCCAAGATTTAGCCAAGAGGTTAACATTAGAAATATTAGTTTGCATACAGCCCCTTATATTCCCCGATAACCAAAACGGTGCTTCTGAAACCAGATAGTAAAAAAAAAAAAAAAAATGAATAAAACTATGTAGAAAGAATGAGGCAAATTCCATGTCTTCAGTACTCAACATTCGATATCTTAAGGGAACTGTAACTGTCACATATCGTGTACTTTAGTATAATGCACGTTCCTTCCTCCAGGGCAAAAATGCCCGCTCTATAAAATTTAGTTTACTCTTTCTCCGTTTTATCCTGAGTTACGGTTTTTCTACGAGAAAAAAAACACATTCTTTGTTTCCCTAGAAAGTGCGTTCCGGTATAACATTTCAAAGAAATAGGAACTGAAAATTCTTAAATAACAAGAACTTGCCACATTCTAGATTCGCGTTTTGTGAGTATTTTAGATATATACGGGCTATTTGTTTAGTTCAATTCAGTTAAACTACGTCCGTTTTGAAGACGCATTATTTTTATTTTTATGGGGGCTTGAAATTCGCATGAGTGAACGGATGACCTAAGCATTACTGTCACATGAATCAAAAAATTAAATTGTATTTACACTTTTTATATGACTTAATTTGTCTCATACTTGTATCGAATGAATTTTGTATTTGATTTTTTGATATGACAAGATCAAATGACAGCTATTAAAGTTTTAGCTGTTGTTCATAAAATTACTACTTTCTATTTTTTCATAACTTCATTTATATTATTATATATTTAAACTCAAAGAGTTGTACGTTTTGAAAATTGGATGTGAATGGACATAGTTTTTGAATAGGGAGTAAACCCTTAAAATTTAAATTTTGGCTTAGGGATTTTACTTTTACAAATTATTTTAGCAAAACTTTTACTAGTGTATTTTTTCTTATAAAGTGTTATAATAATCTTATCTGATTGTTGGTTAATAAATTATAATTAACTGAATTTTGCATGTAAAATTATGTATAGTCATATATAATAGCAGTGACAACGAAAGTGAAAAATTGATATTTGGTTTTTCTCAACTGCATAAGCGTTTATAATTTTGAATAGAAATTAAAGGATGCTCGATCTCTTCAAGGCTTGTGACCTTTTTTTCAAACATAATCTGCACATAGCCATTTGCTGCATTATTCCTCTCACATGGAAGCAATCCAGACATTGGTATAAGCCATATTACTGATTCACCATCCTGCCTAAAGGTACTCTGAAATAATTACTGAATGACCGGACCGCCGCTACAGCAACACTGGAAGGAACTGTTGTTGAATCTTAAGGGCCTGTACAGACCAAGGTACAACCTGCCCTTAGGAAGTACCTCCTGCCACCGATGGGAGGAATCAGATACCTCAGCTTTAGTGGACTCACCGGGTTGGTGAGATCCAACCACAATGCTGGAAGCATCTTATCTTCTGTTACGAAGTGCTTCCCCCGAAGGGAAGGGGTCCAGACATTGGTATGAGAAATTTCCAATATGATGATTGGCTTCCTGATGGACATGTTGAATTATCTTCATTTCCATGAAGGGATGCAATTCTTATATACATGAATTACAAGAGGCGTTATATTGTGTTCGATGATAGTCACATGAGCTCATTTTAATATCCGTTTCTGTGTTATCGTTATGAAGGCCATTTAGTTTAATCTGGATACTTAGGGAAGGTGGCAGAGAGGGAGCTTCAATAGCTTTTATATGGATTAATTATTTGAACAATATTTTTATTTAATACCTTTATTTATATTAAGGATCTTTTTATTATTGAAATTTTAAAATTAATCTAAAGCAATTTCTTAAATTTGAATTTGAATTTATATAACAAGAATGTAACATAAATAACAAAAATCATGATTAGACCTTCTTAAATATTTCCTGATAGGTTGAAATACGAGATTTTTTAACTTAAATAAATTTTATTTAGAATATGTTTCAGTTACAAATTTTAATGTTAATATGCATAAAATATTTTTATAATATTTTGACTAACGTCCTTTTATTAAAAATTTAAAACAATGTATGCAATTTAAATTCATTTTGTTCTTCAATTATTGGCCTTGGATTTTTTTTTTCATCTCTCCTTAAAATTCCAGTATCCTCTAAATCTCTATTTATATGCAATACTTGACAATAAGTCCTTATATTTTTTTTATGAAGAAACTTAATGTTTATTTGGCTAGCTATAAAATACTGCCTTTCAAAATATTTGGTATAATTTGAGTATCTCTTATATTCAGTCTAATTTATGTATAAATTGAAGTGAGCAAAAAAAGCTTACGAATAATTTCTTTCAACAGAAAAAAAGCACAGGAACGATTAAGAAAGCAAAGTGAAAAAAGTCTGTGTTAAGTCTTTATCTAGAATAATGTATGAAATTATCGCTTTTTTTATCAGCAACGAGTAATAGAAATAAAGAATTTAAAAAATTAGCTGTCAAGAATATTAACTAAAAAGGCAGTTAAACTTTCAAACTTATTTTACTCTAATATGATTTTTCATTAAGCCATCTGCTGCAGTTAAAAATTGGAAAAAAAAATCCACTGAAAGCTAGCCATGATCTTTTAAATCTCACCGATTAAGTTAAATTATCATGACTTTGGGAGAAATAAGTCTAGCGTTGTTGCTTCTTTATAAATTGTCGAAAAAAAAAATGTTATTGGAATGAATTAAAAGTTGATTTTAAACCTAATTTCAGCCTTCCTATAATGTTATTAATTTCCCATTTTTGAGGATTATCCTGTTTAAAAATAAAAATTACGCTTATCCTAATACTGAAGACAAAATCACAAACTGGATAGATGCTTTATAAAAAGAAAAAATTCTAGAGTTTTATATGTTAAAAATATAATCTAAATGATTAAAATTAAACAAATTGATATTATATATACAAATTGAAAAGTTATAAATAATTAAATTGCAACGGAGTTAATTTTATTATATTTATGAGCAAATAACTTCCCATCGATTAAATACTGTGCAGTATCTAATAGCTACATATCCCAGAAGTTGTTATTTTCTTTTTTTGTTGTTTTAATTGTATTTTTAAAACATTATAATTTGATTTGTGAAATATTTCTCTTTCATATCTGAATTAGGACTAATTATTATAGCAATAAAACAAAAATGATCGCAAAGGGATAAAAGCATTGCAGAAAATGAATGATTTGTAATGACAAAATTAGCTTTAAATTGTCTAAATATAACATCGCGAACATTACAGCAGACTCCTACCATGCTAAAGCTACAAGAAAGGGTAAAGAGATGTAGAAAGCTGCCCATAATTCAAGATGTGTTGCAACACACTCTCCTGATAGAATAAGTTGTTGCTATAGTTCAGGGAGAAAAGCAATACTCCCAGCTGAAAGAGGTGACTCTTCAAATATGGCTATTCAAATATTTATTGCTAAAAAGATCTATGCTGCAGGAGGTCGAGTCATATGGGGCTGTGAGATGCCAGACTTTAAGATTCAGAATCCAGAATTCCTATCCTTTCTGGATAAATTTTAAGATGAAGTTACCATACTATGCTGATGGAAAATTTACCTTCCAATATAATCGATTACGTGAGTGAATTTTTTCCCTTTATTGCTATATAATTTCAGAATATACACATTATTATATACACACACAAACATCATTCTCTTCTTTGAAAACTTTGTACCTTTTTCATCATATATGGCAAAACCTTATTTAAAATCGTGCAAAGATATACACATTATGTGATGAAAAGATTACATACATATCAGTTCATGAATACCTATTATTGGAAATTTAGTAGCATCTGATATTTATCAATACTATCATGTTTTCTAATAATCGCCTTTGGTGACCAGAAATATCAGTTTATTATTAGCAGTTTTATATTAATAGTAATCTTCATCATTAATAGAAATAGCGATTGTATAACATCTATTCATTCATAACATAGTATAACATTCTATCTAAATCTGTTTTCTGGAATTTCCTATGATATGCGTTTATATAAAATGCAATTTTTAAATCCCAATATATGGCAGTTTACTCAATAAAAAATATAGCTATTTGATGAATAATTAGGATTGTATTTCACCGATAGCTAAGTATAGTTAAAATGTTTTATGATTAATCTGGACATTCTTATACATGAATGCTTCAAACTGTAATTACTATCCCGATTCATAGCCTTGATTTGAAAGGAAATGATGCATAAGTACATATAGTTACTGATTTCGTTTACCAATATAGTGGGGTGTATGTGTGAGAACATGATGAGCACACACAATGATCAGTCCTTTAGTAGACGACACAATACAGAGGACGTTTATTTATAGGACGAAGACAAGACAGCTCAAAGACGACAAATATTTACAGTCCAACTATGTACAGGAGACGGCTATATACAGCTGAGACGAAAACATAACACAGCACACAGCAGTACTCAACTGCAGATAGTAGCCCACAATAGGAACAGTAGTCGACAGGCAGAAATTCCGTAGTGACAACATCCACAGCGGAAGTTGGCTTTTGAGGCCTTCTGGATCAATCAGGAGCATTCTGGATATATATCGGCTCCTAATGAACGGATCGGGAAAATTCTAGATATTTCAGGTATTATCCCTTTCGTTGCCAAAGTCTCCAAATTGGTCGCCAAGATCTGGGATCTCTGACGTCACACCCATTCACTATTTAATACAGATTATTGTAAATCTGTCTTCCTTACGCTGACAGTATTAGCGAGGGATAGCAAAATTATAGCTTCGTAGCAATATTATTTTAGTGTTTTTGTAAAACCTATACATTTTACATAAATATTAGGTTGTTCGGAAAGTAATTTCGTTTTTTCCTGACAAAGGATTTAATTGCATTTTTCGCACCCAATTTCATACTTAAACCGCAAAATCATTTTATGTTTTAAGAGCTGATATAGCAAGGCTTGAGTGTGAAAAAGTGCAGCTGATTCTTCGCAGTAGTTTTTGGATGGTGCCCTTTTAAATATGGAGAGCAATAAACAGCATTTTCGTCATTTTTTCCTTTTTTGCTATAAAAGGTAAAAATGCTGTTCAAGCCAGAAATAAATTAGCCAATATGTGTGGAGAAGATGTGTTAACAGTACATCAGTACCAGAACTGATTTGCAAAATTTTTCCTTCAAATGAGGAGGCCAAAAACCACCTCGATCAGTTTTTTTTTACAGCAAAAACCAAAACTTTTATGAGCGTTTAATCATGTTACTACCAAAAATATGGCAAAAGGTATTAGACCAGAATGGCAATTTTATAATTTAATAAATAATTTATTCATTAAACGAAAATTTATTTTCATTTTGACAAAAAAATACGAAATGACTTTCCGAACAACCCAATAATTCATGGTTTCAAAAAACAATGAATAAAAGAATAAACATACATTTGAAAACAAAAAAAACCCATTTTCGATGACATTTCATAATAAATAAACATTTCAAACAATTTTGTTTCGACTGACGCGATTATCTTCGCTGACAGTTCATTTATTGTTTTTCGTCTTTTTGCGCTAACAGACATTGTATTAGAAGTTTTATTTCTTTCAAATTATCAATTCTTGCATCTCAAAAAGTTTGAAATAAATTTTACTGCATTGAAGAAAAAGGCAATTTAAAAAAATTCTGTCTTTTTCTTTTTGTCAATCGTAATAAAAAATTTCAAATTTCATTTCATATTAAGTTTTTTCTCTTTCTCTGCGAATTAATATTTTAGGATTTGTCCTTACATGACATGTGAATTTTATTAGTTCATACATAAGTATTGCTTTTCTGATTGTATTTTTTCAATGTCATTAATATTTAGAAAAACAATCTTTTGAAATATATTAATATTATAATACCTGTGATCTTTTATTTTGAATCCGTTGGCACAAATTTACGTTTAAGCATAATTTGGACAGAATCAACCTCTGGGAACCCTTTTTTCCCCTTTATTTTCTGATTTACAAATTTGACAAAAGAGAGCTTTATTGAAAAATTTGACATTGGGAATTTATTGAATTTGTCACATCTACCTGAAACAGAAAATATCTACTTTCCACATTATTTATCTATTTCATGCATCATTTGTGAATCTCTATATTAAAAAATATGAACTATTAAACTTCATAAAAATATATATACCTAAGATAATTTTGAAAAAAATCTACGTAAGAGATATTTTTCTGCTCGTCTGTTTGCTTGTAAATAAAATCACCTCACTTCGTTAGAATGTAAGTTTAATCGAAATAAATTCACTGCTATTGAAAATTTTACCCACTTATTAATGTAAATTTGGAGTCATTTTAATCGTATTACGTTATTGTAATATCCTAACTCATTTTCAATTTATTATAAAAATAAGTATTTTTATATCGTTTTATAGTGAAAATAAGGCATTTATATATTACCATTGCTTTATTTGAATGTATTATTCACACAATATAATTATTCATTAAGCTTTCCTTTACTTGCAGCTTTAATTTTCGCCGCGGAAAACACATCTACCACTATCGAAATCAGCAATTTCTTTATTTGCCTTATTTGGTTAGATTTGAGGAGTTTTCAATTTTAATACACACCTCAGTTTTCATATAAAAGAAGCATATGAATAAAGTAAATTTTATTAGGGAAGTACTTTAATTTAAGCACTAAATTTAAAGTACTTTAATTTTGTTAGATTAATGATTTGATTCTGACTTTCAATGTCGATTTAATGTTAATAATTAATTTCAATGTTAATTGATTTCTTTTTGAATTTTGTAGTAGTAGTGCAAGTCTGTATTTCTGCAAATTATGTGCTTAACTGAATTTGGAAAACTAAATCAAATTCCATTCCTAATAACGAAATATAATTTAAAAACAACAACACAAATAAAACAATATCGGAGTTTACTACTATTTTGAAATGATATTTCGAATGCGCCCTGGCTATTTCGAAAGTTGTGAACTGGCTACAGAAGTTACAAAAGTTTAAATTCCTCAAAAGTGTAAGAACAAGGTACATGACATAACGCAACATGTGGCATTGCCATTAAAAGATCTTTCTTAATGAGTCAAGGGGATCAGATTATTTCTAATTGATTGGGCCTTATTTTATTAGGTTAAATTTGAAAAAACTCGATTTTTTTTCGAAGATGCAAAACACCAAATCCATTAAAAGGTCTCTTTTGTAATGTATAAGTGATAAATAAATTATTTTTTACTGTACATCTCGAGCACTTAGGTGAGGAAATATTTTTTCTTCAATGTTCGAAGGCCTTTCACATAAACGCGAAGAAAAAAATATATAAAAAAGGCTACCCAAAGCCCACGTTTTTCTAAGATAAATTAAAACTCAATGAAGGAGAATTTACTCGAAAAGTAACCGTTGTATAAAAAAGATCATAAAAAAATCAGGAAGTCTTCCTCTAGTTGGAGGTTCATATCCTATTAGATACTTAACACTAAAGTTAATCCTGCGTTTAGAAAAAGATCTACGGACAAGACAAAAGAAGAGAATCTCTTACATCCAACGCTAATCCTGTAGAATCCTGCCGAATCAAATTTAACTTCTTTTACTGCTACATTCATTACTGCGGATCAAGATAAATTCATTTCTCTTAAGAAATTCTTGAAGAAAAATCAAGCATTTAACATCTGTTAAATAGAAGATGATGAATTATTTACATGAATAGTTGGTATGCAAATTTAAAAGCTATATAAAAAAATGCAAAAGAAAAGTAATTCTTTAAACCTTTCTTCTCTTCTTTGTTTTGAGTAAGCATTTTTAAATTAATGAAGTATTAATTTACTGAATTCTTAACGTAGATGATAGCAAACGATGTATAAATGTATTAGAACACGACACATAATACATAATATATTATGTTTTTGTGTATTTAAGACATAAATTAATGAAAGAAAAGGAGCTAAAAAAGAGGATGAAGGAAAGTACAAATGAATGTAAGACAGCAACTGTAATAATGAGTCTCTTTATAAATTAGTTATCAGTTTCTCTTAAATGATAAATTGGCATTTTCACAGAAAATAAAAAAAACCATTTATATAAATAAACAAATGAAAATGAATAACAGTAGACTAACTGCTAAAGGAAATGTATTTGATGCTCGTTTGAAGCTAAATCAGATAGATAATATCTAATTTTTTTCTCGATTTGTTGCAAAGTTTAATTTAGTTCTAAAAACCTTTCGTTGAATGAAATGTTTATTTTATTTTATTTTATTGGCTATATATAAAAAAGAAAGCTTTGTATTTGTTAAAAAAAATTTGTTTTGAAGACATTACGAATCTTCATAAAAAAGGATAAAATTTCTTAGTATAGTAAGTAAGCAAATAGAAAGTATTGTAATAAACAGGAAATTTTACCTTCAGACAAGTCTCTACAATTCAGACTTTGCAGAATGTGACCCCCCCCGTCCTATTTACCAGCAAACAATTTTGGAAGTATGTCTGCTTGTTGCCGGGTCTATTGACTCAAAACTTGAAAACTCTTTGAATTCAACAAATGAAAATTGATATTTGGTCTTCATATCAAATTTGTCAAATTTTGAACTATGTCCACTTTTTGAAGGTTTTTCTGATTGTCTCTTCCTAATGCTAGGAGGCAGGATAACTACGAAGCGTAAACCGCCCGATGGAAAAAAGTATGCCCTTTTTAAGCACCTAAAGTATAGAGCTATCTCAAATTTTGAATCAAATCAGTCTTGAGATTGACTTTCGGTTGGCCAATACATTTGTATGTATGCAAATGCAATAATTAAAAAAACTTAATGTTTTAGATAAATGAAATTTTATAGTGATCTAGAAATTGAAATTGAATGTCTCTTTGAAATATTGGTTTCAATCAGTTGACTGCGAAAAGAATGCTTACTCCTTTTCTCCCTACTACACTAGGATGCACAAAACCCTCTTCTGAAAATACAAACCTGGACACTCGTGGCGTTCATGGCCTTTCACACATATGCAATTTTTACCAAAAAGGAAGGAGGAGACATGTTTATTTGGGAGGTTTAATGATGTTAGTCAATAAAGAGTGTAAAATATAAATGCACGGGCTAGAAATATGAAGAATTTCAACTGAATTTTATATCAAAATTGCATGTATCGGCATTTTGTGGACTCACTCTTGGGCACATGTTAATTGAGGAATGCAACAAGCTAGATGTATGAAATATCGCATACACATTTGTCTCTGAAATTTAATTAGAAAACTCAGGATAGATTTACACATACCCTCATTGACTCACCTGCTCACATATACGCACGCACACACACACACACACACACACACGCACGCACACGCACACACACACACACACACACAGAGAGAGAGAGAGAGAGAGAGAGAGAGAGAGAGAGAGAGAGAGAGAGATTAAGAGTTTTGGTTTGCCTCTTTATATACTATTTACATATGTGCTACGCTTACTCTTTTGACTCTAAAACCTTCCTACTAATAAATATTTTTAGTTCCTTAATGTCACCATTCTATTTATTCTAGTGTTAAAAAAGCTAATACATTATAAATGGGTAATAAAGTATTTTTTTAATGAAAACTGCGGATAAGCAATTTCATACTATTGCTTTTTATTAAGTTACTTATCCGTAAAACTTCTGAAATGCAATCTATATATAGTTATATATGAATACAATGCACAATTATGTAATATTCAGTTATATTCGAAAACTACTATTATATTTAAGCAAATTAATCCATTGTTAAACCTTCTTAAGAGGCTAAATGCATTTAATAATTTATAATCTTATTCTATCTGGGAATAATTAGTTGAAAGGATACCCTTATTGATAAGCTAAGAAAGTAATCCTTTTACAATGAACTAGTTTATTCCATTATTATATTCTTGTTTTCTGCTTTATTAAAGGGAAGTTTATCTTCGCATTCTATGTGGCATAAGTGGTTTATCTTCTTATTCTAATCCTATAATGGCAAAATGTATTAATATCAATTTCATGAAAACATTGGAGTGGGAATTAAATGATGTACGCTTAAAAAGTAAGTACTATGTGAATAAATTATTAAAAGAGTATGTTTTTAAACATTATGCTATAGTTGTAAATATTAAGAATATAAGGGAATTTCCTTTACACAGTTTAAATAATTCATAAATTAAATTCACAAAATTTATAAGTTCATATATTATTTATTAATTAAACACATAATTCAAAAGATGATGTTCTAAGATACAGAGATAGTGTCCTGAATTATATTTGAACAAATTTTTCCCATGTTGGGTCATTCAACGGAGGAACTTACTGAGACACAATATTTTGCAAATCCTGATCAAAGAAAAAGATACCGTTTATGTAATTAAATAATACTTTATGATAAAAAATGATGGTAACATTTTTTTCAATTCATGTTTGAATTTCGTATTAGAGGCGGCGTCCTGGCATAGAGTTAATACATCTTCCCTGTAGTCTAGGCGTCAGGGGTTTGAGTCCTGGTTTGAACATGGTTGTTCTGTTTGTGAGGTGTATGAATGTGCCCCCTTAGAAACAGGGTTGTGCAAACGAATATGACGGATGAAGTAGCTAAGTCGTACTCTTTGCACTAGTTGGCGACACTGAATACACAAGACTCGCTCATTTGGCTTAAATCTCTGGTAGATAATTGTCAGCGAGCATGTAAAAGTACCATAAGTCACAGCACATAACAACAACTTATTATTAGAAAGAAATCTTCAAAAATCTCAAAAGTATATGAAGATTAGACCAAAATATAGTTTATTAGGCATTTGAAGAAATATTTTTTAATTAAAATTCTAAATGAGATATTGCAATAGAGCAACTGTATAGGAATAAATTGGGGATTTTATATTCGTGAGCATTCATTCCAACCTATAATGAAGCACCTACATATCTGATTATATCAACAACTATGCAGCTCTCTTACAGACGTTTTGAACTAATTTATGTGCATTCGCAAACTTGAGATTCCAGCTGTGGTAAAAACTATCAGAACATCTTTTCTTGAGTATTATACCTATACAGTTTTGAATTAAATAGTTATATCAATATTTTATTGAATAAAAGACATTTAAATTGGATACTTTTTTTAATTTTACCGGATAATGAAATAATTTCTATAGGAACAACAGAAATATGTGAAGATAATAGTCTGCGTATATATCTATAATGCTATAAATTTATACTCATTAGCTTTACCAATAATAATAATATATAAAATAAATCTGACCAATCTTCATCTTTATGTGTAATGCTTTAATTTAATTGCCACATATTTATTTTTTTATCAAATGACAACAGTGCAATCGATAGAAAATCTGAATAAATTGTACAGACGTTTCAGAATATTACATCACAGTTGTACTTAGTTAATTATTTCCCTTAGTTAATTAAGGGAGCTTCAGCAATTATCAGAAATGCCCGAAAAAGAGTTCATCATGCCACTGAAATTTATTTCTGTTTAATCAGAGGAAATATATTTAAATGAATCCAAGAATCTGGCATCAGACTGAAAGATTTATTCAGCTCAAAATTGTGTTTAACCATCATCAGAGTGGTAAGAACTATTCCTTGTTTCGTTAACGCTGAGAATCCGGCATTTAATTTAATATGATTAATTTATTAAACTGTGATATTAATAAATATATTCCTTATTAAAAATCTAATAATAAAAAAGACCAGCTTTTATTATGAACAAAGACAAATACTAGCCAAAGATGATTAATCTTAGATAATAAAAAATTCTAAAATGCAATTTATCTAAACACATCTTTGTATAGCCATAATTCATTATTATAACATAAATCCATTTATATTTTAGGTTGAATCATTAACATTTTATGATTTCAACGCCAGTGGTTTATATATTTTTATATACCTTATGCTGGTATGTATATAACATACGTATATCATTTATAGCATTTAGAGAAGGATATATAGCCTGTGGTAAGAATTCAATAGCCAACTCTCACTTTTTACAAACAAATTTTAATCTCCATATTCAATACTATTGGTTCAAGACTTCTAGTGACTGTAAAAAAAAGTTACAGACTAAAGACATACTCATAGGACCTTCAAAAATTAAACTGCTAAATATAAAAAGATTAAAAATAAATGTACCACAAATAATTAAAAATAGGTATACCTAATCAAAATATATACGAATAAGCTAATATTTGAATAACACTAATTTAATCTCTTACCAGCGCAAATAAGTAAGGTTACAGATAATGACACATATCCTTATCTGTGACATTATGACCCTTAAAAAAATCCCCACCATCATCAAGTATTAAAACTGTTGTGCTAAATTAAAGGCAGAACTAAACAGTAATGGGAAGACATGATAAAACACAACAAGTAATTAACATAATCATTCCTGGGACAAAACATTACACCCAATCAAATATAGAAAAAAGGAGAATGTACATAATGTTACGAAAAAAAATTCCCCTAACGAACACTTTTAAAAGTTGGAATTTGAGACATGTTGAATATCTTTATTGTATACTATAATATTTGTTGTGAAATGTTTCTTAAATCTAATATAAATACAAAAGTCAAATTAGAAGCTATGCAGGATAAGTTTTGTAAGATGTTTTAAATTTTATATGCTTATTTGGATAGAATTTAAAGTATGTGTCCAAATACTTTCTGAAATAGGGATGGGAAAGGCAGCATTATTCTAGGTAAATATTTGCAAAAATCTATTTCTTAGGACTTTAAAAAATAGTGTCGGAACATTAGAACCCTTTCCATGAAAACCTAATAACACCATTATCAACTTTACCAATCAGGGAAGTCGATTGTTTTGATTGGTTGAGAGGATAGAATTTAATTCGAAAGCAAAACATTTAATATAAAAAATAACAGAAGGATCAGAAAAAGGGAAAAAGAAAGAATAATAAACGGACAATCAGTGATTGGTGAATAATTAATCTCTGAAAGCTAAGCTATGATTTATTAAGAGAAGAAGTTTTACATTACGAACAGGAGTAAAGCGGATTTAAGATAACACATTGATTAATTAAAGATTATTTCTTGCTGTTATTTCTGAACTCACTAGCAATTAATTAAGTATTAATTTTATTAAATATCTTTTGTAAAAACAAGATATATTATAATTTAATTGGCCAGTATCTTTTGTGTAAATACAATGGATACATCGACTATAAATAAAAAAAAGAAAAAAATTAAGTCTGTGTTACATTATTTATAATTCTTTATTAATTTAACATTAATAATCAAATATCATTGTAAAACATGATGTCAGTTATTGCAGTTATTATTTAGTTATTATTATGCTTTTCCTTAATTTTTTTTATCACCATCAACACGAATGTGGGCTAGTTTTAATGTTAAAATTTCAGGGAATTTTTCTATTTACTTGAATTTTAACAATTACAGAAGCTTCTTACAAAATTTAACTAAAATTGATAATGAATGTAGAGACGATAAACTGTAGAAAAATATATTAAAGATATTATATAAATGAATTTCGCACTTTGTCCTTAACTGCGATAAAGATGGCAAAATTCCGAAAATGCAAGTAAAAAGATAATACTAATTTAAAATATTGATGCAATTTAGATTACAATAAAAAGGTTACTAATTAAAAAATTAATAAAATACTAGGAAAACTCAAACTTTTCTTGATAACTGATATAATTATTAAATTAAATAATTTATTTTTATTAATTTTTGAAATTATAATTGCCTAGTAGCTTTATAAGACTATGAGCATATTTCTTTTCATGTTTAACTTTGTAATGAAATAAAACATGAGATAATTAATTTAATCTCAAAAGAATTTTTCTGAAAAAAATTACTTTGAAACAATTTTTTCCTCTTTATTATATTTATTTCTTTCCCCTAAAACACAATTAATATGTGTAATTATTAAAAATAAAACTAACAATTATTATTATTAATTTATTATTTATTAATGTTGATTATTTTTATTAATGTTTGAAATTTTGACTGGCTTTTAACTCTACAAGACTACAAACTTACTTCCTTCTTCATTTAGGCTTAACTTTGTTAAGACATAAAAAATAAGGCACTTTTTTTAATTAAAAAAATCCATCGAAAAAGTTTTTCTTTGAAACAATTTCTTTCTCTTTATTATTTATATTTCTGTCTTTCTGTCTCTCTTTAATTTTAGCATTTTTATAATGAATTAGTATAAAAAGGGTATATAAGCGGAAGGAATACATGACCACCCATCATTCAAACATTTTATTGAAATAAATCTATCCGCCATAAAAGATTTCTTGCTTTATTTGAACACCCGAGCTGTTTCGAAATTCATGAATTTAGGTGTTTTGAAACAGGTTTACTCGTAGAATGAGTGCTTTACAATAAGGAGAAGTCCCAGAGGTTATTTTCCTGAGTGATACTTTACCCATATTTCAAATCAAAATCCGATAGTTTTAAAAGGTTTTCACGAGGATAGAGTTTCGAGGGACTGATGAAATTGAACTATATATATTTTTATTCCGCTTTTAAAATAAATCACGGAAAATAATCCAAAAATGATTGAAGCAGTTTTCACTCCCATTATCTCGCCTTTCCTGCTTTTAGCTTTGTTCCATTTTTTTTTCAAATTTTCCATTGATGGTAAATTGAATAAAAAATGTATGAGGCAATTTTTCAACTATTTTATCATAAATGATTAGATATACAAATAAAATATCCTACCAATTTTATCAATGAATAAAAGTGATATTTTTTTAAAAAAAGCAACAAATAGAAGCTTTAAATTTCAACTTCACAGTTTTATATTTTTAACATAAAATAACAGTGTTAGGATACAAAATACATACATAGGATACTGTAATTGAAATTTCTTCGACTGTTGCTGGTATGTCCTTTCCTTTTTGTTTTTTTAATTACTGAGTTGAATATTTTTAATTATTGGTTGAATATTCTTATGTAGTTTGATTTATTTGGTGATGTTTTTAATTTTGTTTTGGTTTTGTGTCTTTGCTGTTAAATTGGCGCATCTCTTTTGCCTTAATTTTTGAGTCACGAATCGTCAATACTGTTAAACATTGTCTGATTTCTCACAGAAAAAAACCCTTATTTTGAATCTTTGTCTGAAGGTGACCCTTAAAAAAATCTGCAGTCCAGATTCTTTTTTATTTGTTGTATTTTTTATTCTATTGTATTCCTATTTACTTGGTTTATTTTGCTAATTTATTTAGATTCATCTGTATTTTAGCATTAGTTGCCTTAGCGCTCACTAAATTCAAGGATAATAATTTTAGTTTCGAAATAATTTAGTTCCGGAATAATTTTAGTTCCGATTCCAATTTTTAGTTTCGTTTCTTAAATCATTTTAATTTAGGTTTGTTTCATAAATAGGTTTTATTACATTTGGCTTATTGTTTTTGTTTACTTTTTGTAGTATAATTCCGAATTAAATTTTAATTTCGATTCCGATATTTTCGTTTCTGGAAATTGGTTTTAATTTCAATTCCAGATATTGCAAAGTTAAAACTATTTTTTCTTTTCAAGATTCATAATATTACATCTTCAGCGGTACTAATTTAATATTCGTAATTTTTTCTTCTTCCAATTTTGGAAGTTTTAAAAAGTATTTTTTTTTGGCCTGATTTATAACAAAATATCGTTGTACTCTTGCATAGAGATTCAAAATGTTTTCATTGTTTCCTCGGACATTTAATCACCGGATATTCTTATAATGTTGAAAGCTAAGGAAGCAAGATTCTATCTAATATTTATATAGTTTGTAAAACTAAATATGTTCAGATAATGTGAAAGCTAGAATAAAGATGAACCGATCAATCATGTCTTTCTAACACTGTAATGTTATAGGACTGACCTGCATGAGAAAAATTCCTGTACTTACTGAACAGAACGTATGAAAAAGAATTAAAATAATTCAGCATAGCTTGATAATTTGGTGGAATCGTAGACTCGTAGTTGCATCTTAGAGATTTAATTGAAATTAAACATAACCGATAATCCACTGAACCAACTGGTTGCGAAAGCAACTAGTAAATAATATAATAAATGTGTCCAAAGTAAACTTTTAAACCGTGAATTGGCATTATGAAAATCTGTCAGCATTAATACTGTAATAGCTTATTATCTATGAAAACAATATTTGTTATATATAAATTAATTTACAATATTTACAATATATAAATTAAAAAAAATTCATCTCCTCCAAAAATTTTAAAAAATATCTTTTAATTAAAGTTATAAAAATAAGTTACAGAAATCAGTGTTTTAATTCTAGAAATTGAAATTTTAACAAGGTAAAAAACAAAATTTCAATATACATTGGTTTTTAAAATTTTTCGAGCAATACTTCCAATGATTAATGTTGTAACAATTTTATTTGGATTTTTTATATTTTTATCTTAATTGTTATTTAAATTAAAAAAAAATTTAAAAAAGTATTTTTTCCCCTTTTTTATTTTTATCATTTTATATTATTATTATTATTATTAATAACATATTATTATAATTATTAAGTTCCTAACTTTTTTATTAACATCATTACTAGAGGGAAACATTAGTATGAAATTACAATTGAATAGACAAATATATCTGGAGATATAAAAATACTGTCATCGAAAAAATACAAATGAGCAAAATTTTAGAACTGCAGTTAATGTAAGAAGGGAACAAAGAATTGATTACAAATACCGTCTTTTTACATGAAATAAACTTAGTTAAATAAAAATGTGAAAAAAAATTAAATTTTAAACACTGCAAGATTTACATGTTATTTTTCAATTTTAATTCAGGATTTCTGCTATACTTGGCGCACACACACCCATACACTGTTTATTAAATTTTATTTATAAACACAATTTTAATAAATCAAGCGATTGATCCACTTCTATAGATTCATGAAGCTCCGAATGTTCAGTTCAGGCTGGAGCCTTATAGCCCATTGCGTCATGTTGATACCACATATCCCGACCGATATTCGCCTGAGAAGCTCCCATAAAAGTCGATAAATACGGACGATTACATTTGCGGACATAATTTCCTATGTAATTTTTGAATCCGATGTATTTCCCTATGAACATTTTGAATCACCCTGTATATGGAACAAAATGAGCACATCCACATATACACCTTTGTTGTTATTTAATACATATTTTAACACATATCTTTACGAAAGAACTTCCCTGCACTTGTTTTAATTTGCAAAAGCAGAACAACCCATAAATCCATATTAGTAAAAATATTTATTCGTTTTAATTGCAGTTCGTTTATAGTATTTTCATTAATATTTATTTTTATTAATTTTATTATATATTTAATATATATGGTTATAAAGCATTGTTTTTTTATAAACAGTTTTATTCCATTGAATTAAGGGAATTCAATATTATATTTAAGGTAAAAAATATTACTTTTATTGCAATTTTTAAGCAGTATTTTTATAATTTTGTTTATTGTTAAAGTATCAAAATTCATTTATTTGATTCAAAAAATAACTTAACCTTATATATTTAACTTTATTATTATTTTTTTAAAAGTTGTGTGAAGTTGAATAGAATCGTTATTGAAACAATACTTTTTTAACAATTTTACTAAAAAAATGTATGTTTTGCTAAAATTCCATCACAAGTGTTCAGTAAACACACATTCGGCATTTAGACTGTTTGTATTTTCAGCTCAAAAATTTTTATATTTAGCTCTTGCTTGAGAAAGAGTTTTTGAAAACAAATTTTAAAGATCAACATTATGATGAGAAAATAAATAGCATTTTAGTATCACATATTTTGATGCGTTTTTGATGTAAAGATATTTTTTTTTATAAAAACAAGTCTCAGTAAAAATGTTTGTAACAGCATATGATGTCCCTTGCATTTTATGAAAGTTTTTAATTTTCTTATATTTTCATAACCTAGCATAATTTTTGTTTACTTTTTATACTTTGTTATTTATTGTCCTAAGAACCACATTTGGCTAGACGGCGGCCCCCCAAAATGATAAAATTTAAGAGCAGATGATAAGTATTTTATTAATGTACAAGGGAAAACAACAACAAATAAACAGATATTAATGCATAAATTATTGTAAAAAAATCTGTAATTTTGCTTCCAAGACTGGTTAGTTTAATCACTTGAAAGATCTTTCTACGATAAGCTCTGTTGGATGCTAAATGGATGCCGAATCAGCGATCTTAGATATTGGCAACACACTTAACGATCATTTAGCAACTTCTGTGACTTTTTCGACAAAATAGATAATATGGGAATCTTCCAGACATTTGGTGATAGAACCTATAGGAACCGAAATATGCATGATTGTTCCAGAACCTTCTCTACCAGCCTCCGAGAAATACAAAAAGGCCGTCAGTAACAAACCAAAGTCATTCATGTATAAAGTCGTGTAATAGTAGTAGTAGTGAGTCGGCAGTTGGATACAGCAAAAGCAAGCAGGCAGTGGAGAATTGTAGGTATTTGGAGACCGTAGAGAGCAGCTACGGAGATTTCCTTCTGTTGAGTTTGTAAATGTTCTTGTTGTAAGTCTTGTAAAACAGTCTTGTTGTAATGTTCTACTGTGTGTTGCCTGTCTTCTTCTCGGCTGAATATATGTGCCCTTTTTGAGTTAGTATTTTTGTTTTTAATAAAAGTCGTCGTTCGTTACTAAAGGACAAACAAATTGCAAAGGAACCCAATGTTTCGTAACAATATGATAATATAAAAAATGAAATAGTGTTTATTAATATAGTTTAGTTAAGAATATAGTTTTTATGAATAAAGTATAAAAACTATAAAAACAACGGACTGCTGAAAACAAAAATAAAATTTGTTAAACTGAGTTATAAAAGCAAATATATTTTATAAAGCCGAAACAGCCTTTTCCGCAAATAAAAGAGAGGTAGTCTGGATTATTTCAGAAACTTGCTTTACAAAAAATTAAAAAAGAACTTGAATTGTTAAAAGAAGTAGTAACTGAACGATGCTCATTGGAGATACCCAAATAGTTTGAATCTGACCAACCGTCCACCAAGTTGTCCGACAAGAGAATGAAGACAGAGGTAGTAATCATTTCCAGCTTCGACGTTTACCTTAATGACAGCTGGAACTTAATGGCACAGTCACCAAGAGCAAAGATCACCCTTAACGCCAAATCCAAGAAATTACCTCTTTACTTAATCCCTAGCAGACTAATCATTTATGTAACCAGCAATCGACTGATTAATACACAGGGACCACAGTGAACTTCACATGGATCGCCACATAAGGTCAAAATGAGGAGTTTTTGGTTGTTTATGAATTTAAAGGAGTTTTTGAAGGAGTTTATGAATTTGAAGGAGATTTATCAACGTTCCCTTTTAAAGCAATACTAGGCCAATTTAGAAATCGAATTTGCAATTTTGAACCGCTGTCAAATGACGAGGACAATACACGAGCTGTCACCCCTCTCCAAACTTCCAAACCACACCAGCAGGAGATGAATTTAAAGTGAGTTGTACCCACTTACACGACAATTCTTCGGTGGAATCGGGTATCTCTCTCCGGTTTTGAAGCTTAGTTTTTATCACCTGGCCACACCTACCTGATTATCCTTGAGAAGTAAGAAGCGACCAGACGGTGATAACTTCTCATTGAATATCCCCTCGCTTGCAGTCTAAGGAAAAAAGAACGGAGAATCTGGAAGACAATTATATTACTAGGATTTTGTGAGATCATGGTGCTCCTAACATCCCAAGAAAATGTGCTACTGTTAAAGAAAATTTTTTTGCATTTTATTTGATTGGTGGCATTGGAAAAAAATCAATATTTTTATGTCTTTTTCCAAAAAAATAAAAAAATAAATTTCTAAATTAAAATTCTATTTTTATACTACCATGCATCAAATATAATTGAAATTTGATCAATACTTTTGCATTCCCTGCCAATTTAGAAATTTTCCACAAAACTATCCTGTAAATCTTTTACAAAATGTAATTTTCACATTCACAAATGCACCAAGAATAGAATGTGTAATGTTTATGCAGGGGTTTTATGTTACAAAGCATTAATGAATAACAGACTATTTATAAGATATTTTGAACAAAGAGAACTTTTATAAAAGTTCCGAAATCGTGTTGAATTCATATTTTGAATCATCAAAAGAAGTGTTTATGATTTAAATTGCCTCAATTTTTCTTTTGGAAAATAGAAAAGAAATAATAATAATAATATAGTTACATTAAATCAGAGTGTTAATGTTTTGAAGAGAATGAATTTTTTTTTTTTTTTTTTTTTTACTAAGCTACTGATTTTATTATTATTCAGGAATTTATTTTAGAAAAAAAAGTGTAGAAATTCCCCTATAAAAACTAATTTCTGTCAGTTGAAATTTCAATGTTTTTAAATGTAAGCATTTATTTTGTTCATATATCACTTACATTTCGGTTTTCAGAGAAAATATAATTTTTTGAAAAATAAAAGAATTTTTTTTAAAATTCTGATTAAAGACAAAAATAAATTTTTAACACTGTTAAATTCTCAAGTTGCGCGCGCACACACACACACGGATACGCACGCGCAGGCTCGCACAAGTACTTTCCTAGAAATAAAAAACAACTATTGCGTTTTTAATAAATTCAAATTCAAATTTATGATTTTTTTATTTTAAGTGAAAATGCCATAAAAAATGTAATAAATGTTTCTTATTTTTAGGTTTTGCATAAAGCGGTAAATTTAATTTTTTAAAATCTGATCAAAAATAGCAATTTCTTTTGTCAAATGATATCAAAGCTCAAAAATATATATTAAACTAGTGCAATTAAAATTTGTTCATGAGAAATGTTTCTCAATGAGATTCATATTCAATCATACATATTTAAATATAAACCACTATAAATGAAATTTGTTCATGTTGAATGTTTACCAGCAAGATTCATGTTCATTCATACATATTTATATACAAAATTAGTGCAAATGAAATTTATTAATGAAAATTGTTTCCTAATCCTTGGTGAAAACTTTGACTCATACCAAAAGTATCAAGAGGAAACAGCAAAAATCTCTTTTTATGAATTGTTTAACTTATTGGTCTTATAACTTGGTTGAAGTTCACTATGTTAGGAGTTCTCGAAATTGTTTTTAGATTGGACAATAAAGTTCGGCTTAGCGGCTAGTCTATTTAACACTCTCCTCAATAAAGGCAGTAGAAGTATTATATTGAGCGCATTTTGTCACCAAAGATTTGTATTTATCACTTCCAATAAAGACGCGGACACTCCAAGCACGTAAAGAGAAACATATTTTATTGGACAATAAATTCGATACCTGGGAAAGAAAATGCTAAGTAATTGTAACTATATATAGCCACAGCATAATAAAATAAACATCATAATAATCTTTATTTACGATTTATTATTTTTTTGTTGATTTTATTCCCCATTCCCCCCAAAAAAGTTTCTTTTCTTTATTTCTTTTAAATTTATACAGAAGAAAGCCCTTCTTCATATTTGGTCTTTCGAGAAAACAAGGCAAGAAAAAAAAACTGAATTTCTTTTCATAGATTTCTCGAGAATACAAAGTATATACCAATTTTTGGAATCAGTTTTTCAGATTTCATCAAGCTCACCATTATTTCAAAGAAGTAACTGTCAGTTCTTGAGGCATTAGTAAACATTGTGCGATTTGCTGCATTTTGATTTGTCAGGTTGTATATTATGGAAAGAAAATTGAATATGGGTGAGAAACTGCTAAGTAGTTATAACTATATACAGTCACAAAATAATAAAATCAACAACATAATAATCTTTATTTATGATTTTGTTGCTGATTTTATTCCTTATTCCCATACAAGCAGTTTCTTTCCTTTATTTCTTTTAAATTTATACAGAAGAAAGCCCTTCTCCATATTTGGTTTTTCAGAAAACAAGGCGGGAAAAAAAATCTGAATTTTTTATCCTAAATGATTGAAAAAATACAAAATATATCCCAGAAAAGCTGTTTTTTGAATGAGTCTTTCAATTTTACCGAAATCTGCCGTTATTTCAAAAAAGTAACTGTCAATCTTCGAGGTATTAGGAAGCATTGGGCAATTTACTGCAATTTGATTTGTTTTGTTTCATCTTCAGGAATTTGGTTTTGGTTTTGAGTGAATTTAAAGATAGGACAAAAAGTTGAGTACATGAAAAAGAATAAGAATAAAAGATTGGAATTTTTAGAAGATATTATTGTTTTCCCACTTCGTAGTATTCTAATTTCTCTGAAATATCATTTGATCATAAAATAATTTTGATATTTTTAACTTAAAATTTAGAATCTATGCGTATTAATAAAATGTAGCATTTATAATTATTATAAAATATATGCTTCTATTCATATAAATCAAGAATATATTGTTTCAAAATACTTCCAAATGTCAGAAACGAAATTCAAAAATAAAAGAAAATAATTAGGCTTTTTTGTGTAGTAATAAATGTAGCAAATTTATACCTATAAGATTCCAGTCATCGAATTGAAAATAAGAGTGTTAATAGAATGATACTTCAATTAATAAATTTGGTTTGAACTTTTTTTAAGCACAATAAAAAGTTTATTTTTTGAATTTAAAAATATTGTAGAGAATTTATAAATACTACATTTAAAAACATCAAATGTGTTTATAGAATATTAAATAATTATAAAATAAATTGTATTTATAAATTATTATTCATGAAACAAAAAAGACTTATAAATAATTTTAAATAAATAATTTATTAAATATAATTTTTCATAGGCATACAACATTAAAAGCAATGGGCAGGAGGTTTTTTCCATAAAAACTAAAAATTGCAATTATTAAAATTTACAGAAAATTTTAATAATTGAAATTAGACATCGCTTTATAATATAGGAGTTAATTTAAAGTAAGAATTTTTAAAATTATCTATCAAAGAGAAAACTTATTTGAATTTGAAAATCATTTTTCAATATTTATAAAGTAGTGACAAATATAATTATGAACAATCTTAAAGAGTATGTAAAAGACAATGTTTATTTGAATTTTTGTAAAAATTATTGAGGCTGGAATTATGTAATTTTTATAAAGTCATTATTTGTTTTCTTAGAATGTCAAGATGCAGCTTTTTTAATGTATCAGTTTAGAAATTTATAATTTATATACTCAATTATATGTTTTTCTTACTCAGTCCATAATACACAAAAATAAAAAATGATTGAAGCATAATCATATTAAAAAGGAACTTAAAAAAAATTAAAAAATTACTTCCCAAAAAATATTTTCCAAAATTATTACTGAATTTTTAATTATTTGCTTTAGGAAAATCTATGTCCAATCCAAATGGACTCTTTTTTTTATGTTCATTATAACTTATAATGAAAATATAGATTCATTCCATATTACTTTAAGAAATAACTGAAATGATTTCTTTACAAGGAATTACAGTTTTTCAGCTTTAAAAAACTAGAAACCAAAAATTCCAATTTTCTTTATGTTCTTCTTCAAAATGGCCTCATTTTGATTCTCTAAACCATTAACCAAACCTTATTTGCAACGATTGAAACACTGACAACGATTAAATTAAGCACCAGTAATAAGTTGGCAAATCGTTTCATACAGTAAACTAGTGAAAGGAATTCATTTAAAGTTACATAACTACTCAGAAACTCCATTAAAGTGAAATGGTTTATTCCAATTGGAAATAAAGCTTGATAAAGTTAGAAAGACAATGGATCATGCTTGAGTTGTGAACGTCTCTCTAAGTAGTTGGTGTTGCATCAAACAAAAACCTCAAAGAAGCAATTGTTCCGCTATTATTCCTTGGAAGTGAATGTGTAGTGGCTGTAAAATCCTAATTCTTCCGCTGCAAAAGAGACATTAAGTCAATGACTGCAAAATAGAAAATTTTACAGCCTATCATAAAAATGACTTCCTGCAGAGTTTGTGCCCTTCAATTCAACTCTAATCATCTGGAAAAGGCTTTTGGTCGAATGTGGAAAGAAACGACTTTATAATTTGGCAACATAACGAAGGTAGAATTTTTGATGAAGAACCTTCAGAATGCTATAATTAACTTGCTTTCTCGATGGTTAGATAGTAAGGAAAGGATTAAAGAATGTGCAAATCTTTGTTTGAGATGAAACGGATTTATTTTCAGTTTCTATCATTCCATCTTATGGGCATTCTAAACCGTACAGTTAACTATTGAGTATCTTTTCTAATCAATGCTTCTCTAAATAAACTTTAAAGATAAAATTCATTAAAAAATGAAAATTTAAAAGGAATTATCACAATTATTGATACAATTAATGTTAAAAGTATTTTCAAAATATCTGAAGACGACATCCTTTTTTAAAATTTGTAATTATAGAAAACTGTTTCTGTTAATATACTCGCAAATATTTAAACAAAATCTTCAAATGCAAAGATCTAGTTTAGTTCAATAAGTCTAAAAAGTGCTGTGAAATTATTAAAATAGTTAAATGTATGAAACTCATGAATGCTCTTTCATATGAAAAACTAGTAAACAGTTTTCTATTTTCAGGGTTCATTATTAGATACTTTTTATTTAGTTTATTATTAATTTTATTTTATGAAGTTAGCATTGCATATTTTAATTTAAATTCCTCTCTTTGGGCATTACATTATCACAAATTTTTTTCCATTCTGTACTTTCAATAATAATGCATAATTTAAACATTTGTAAAACTTATTTATAAGATAGGCGATTCATTTAATGAAATTTTCTACATGCATGCCACCGATGAATTCGAAAATAATATTTTCTAGAAACTGTAATGAGTATAATATTGAATTACAAAATAAAATATCGATAAAAATTAGTACCAAAATAAAAATAAATCTACTCTTCGCTACACACCTAAAATGAATTTTTAAGCTATTTTTATTAAACTCATTTAATATTAACTGTAGAATAATCTGAGATACATTATTTAATCCTATATTATTCTGAAACATTTTCAAGCTTACACATTTCGAAAAACACTAATATTTCAGCAAATTCAGAATTTACATTTTTTTCCTTATTAACATTATAGAAAAGTTTTGATATTAAAATGTTAAAACTGAAAATGTTCACAGCGGAGTCGCTTGTTTTTCGACCCAATATCGGTATCTTTTCTTCAAAAATATGGGAACCCTGTTCTTTTTTAATTATAAAATTTGCTTTCAATTAAGATAGTTTGTTTCCAGAGACATGAATTGTTTTGAAAGACCACCGCAGTGAAGAAAAGTTTTCAGTAATCATGAACATATGAATCTGACGGAATAATAAAACAACCCTCTGACTTAATAACCCAATAAATACATTTGTTGATCAATTTAAATGAATAAAGATTGCCCTAAATTACAAAGCAGCGGCATATGTTATTTAAAAATATGGGTAATCTGTTCATATTTAATTATAAAATTTGCTTTCAGTTAAGATAGTTTGCTAAATAGATACCAGAGACATGAAAGCCCACTGAAGTGAAGAAAAGTTTTCAGTAATCATGTATACATGAATCTGACTGAATAAGAGAGCTTAATAACACAATAGACACATTTGCTGATTAATTTAAATGAATATAGGCTACCATAAAATTCAAAGTGGCGGCATTTAAATTTTCAATGAGTTTTTGGAATTGATGAAGCCTACTTCTTATTTTTTTAAATTCTTTCATAAATTAATAATATTGAACATGCACTACTTATGGACTTTGAACTGTAAAATACAAGTGCATTTGAACTCAAGAAAGTGCATTAAATATTCCTTGTCGTACTTAAAATTCTTTTTCCAATTCATAATCGGAAAACGAATTTCTATATGTAATGCAGTATTTAAATGCATTGATATGAAGCATACAGTATGTTCATAAAATCAACCATTCAGTCAAAACTAAACCAATTCTAGTGCATATCAAAATATCGTCTTAAACTTTATATAATTTGTTAAAACTGTTTTTATGCAGCCTTATGCTTTCTTTCCTACTTTGTCTGATTAAAAATTTTTATTTTTATTATTACCTTTGTCAGTATTTAGATTGTTATTTTATTATCTATATAAATAAAATTGAATGAATGTCAATATGTTTCTTATACGCTGTCGTACGGCTCCTCCGATTCCGATAAAACTTTGACAACATATGGCTTGAACTTACACGAAGGTTATAGGCAGGGCCGACCTTCTTGATGAAGGGGCCCGTGGGCAAGAAGCCATTTGGGACCCCAATTTTTTGTGAAGTGAAAAAACAACAAAACTAGCGCCATATTATTAATGCATGTTTGTTTAATGCTTGATTTTGTTTTTGCTAATACATCAATTATTTTAGAAAAATTACAATTTTTTTGAAATTTCTTTTTCGATGCTTAATATAGCAAGTGCACTTACGCGTTCTGAGCATATGCTTGACCGAAGATAATTCTTAATTAATTTTAATTTGCTGAAAGAGTGCTCCGAACTTGCTATAGTAACTGGCAATGTGAAGAAACGTTTTTATACAGTTAATACATTCAAAAATAACTCAATATAGTTATTATTTAGTGTTATTGCATTATGTCTGTTACGTTATTTACATCTATTTCCTTCAAGTTTAGTTCAGTTTAGTTATATTAACGTCCCGTTTAAAGCAACACGAGGGCTATTTTGGGACCGACCTCGTAATTTTGAACCATGGTCAGATGAAGTGGCAACCCCTTCTCCACACCACACCACACCACCTGGAGGACTTTTGGCCTGACAGATTTAACGTGCAAGGGACCCCTCACACGACGGATCTTCGGGGAAATCGAGTCTCTCTCCGGTTCCGAAGCCGAGACCTTACCACCAGGTCACCGCGGCCCCCTCTCTTTCATTCAAAATCAAATCCTGTAGCAAACAAATTTCTTGAATTAGGTTTTAATCTACATATTTGTTATAAAACTTTACAAAGTTTTTAAAACATATCTCTAACTTAAGTTTTTCTAAAAATTTTTTTTTATCAGTGACTAATTTGAAATCAGAAATAATATTTGATATTCTTTCAAATCTATCTTCTATTTGTACAATAACAACATCAATTATAGTGTTAAAAAATAACACCTAAATTCCTCTACCATTTTTTTTTTTTAATTTCGTCTTCTGCTAATTCGGAATATAATCTTTTCCTTTTTCGAATTCGTTTTATCGGAAAATGTTATGAAATGTTCAAATTACGTTAAAGCAATTTTGCTTCGTCTAAAAATGTGTTTTAAAAATTTAAAAATTTTGAATTTCAGTTTTAATTTGATTGACTAAATTGAAAGCCGAGTCAAAAGAAATAACTTTTGCTTGAAACAGTTTATTGACAGTGTTAATTTTGGACAATATTGCAAACCATACTATTAAACATACAATAAACGGAATTTCTTGTATTGCATTTAATAATCTTTTAGCTTCGGATACCGCTGTATTATCGTTGCTTACATCAATAAATTTTTCTAAGCCATTACAAGTTTTTCCAAACTGTGTATACACAGAATTTATTTTGGCTTTCCAACGAGTGCCACATAATGGTTTAAGAGTAATATTTAAATGCTTTTGTAGAATTTTGTAGAATCATCTTTTTGTAGATACTGAAAATAAGTAATATAAACGCTGAATATCCCACATTTTTTTTTACAATATAAATTGTAGGAAGCGGCATCACAAATTTATAAATTAAAGGAGAGTGATAATCAAGGCACATAAATTGCATGTGGATTTAGAGAAAATATTCTAGACCAGAGGTGTCCAAACTTTTCGCGGCACGGGCCGGATCGAAATTAGATCCATGTTATACGGGCCACATGTATATACAAATTGAAAAATATCATTATGAGTAAAGTAGCATTAAATACTATTAATTAATACTATTTTATTGTAACTTGAAAATACAAAATACTAATCAAACAAAGTATAATTATATAATTATTTTATATAAATTGAAATATTTTCATGCAACTTCTAATGTGAATGAAGAAACTGTTTTTTTTGTTGTTGTTGAAGAATGTCTTTATAGTTGGGATCAAAATTTGTTACACCAATCATAAGCAATGACTGCAAATGATCATCAGATAAATTTGCTCTATATTTTGATTTGAGATACTTCATTCGAGAAAAAGTTTGTTCGCACACGTAAGTAGTCCCAAACATTGAAATGAATTTACGAGCAAATTTCTTCAAATTTGGAAACTCTTTTACATCCAAATATTTATAAAAATCTATTAAGTTTCCTTCCTTGTATTTGTCCTTGATTTGTTCGTTTGCTTGAAGATCAATAATTTCTATTTGAAGTTGGCTTGAAATTTCAGCAACGTTGCAATCAAATGGATTTTGGAACAGCCGAATTTCTTTTGAATTCATGTCCAAATCAGAAAATCGCTTTTGA
Organism: Argiope trifasciata; assembly: GCA_026543055.1. NCBI lineage: Eukaryota > Metazoa > Arthropoda > Arachnida > Araneae > Araneidae > Argiope > Argiope trifasciata. The sequence goes on along the minus strand of JAPMOQ010008538.1, from coordinate 69,540 downwards.
AATTTTTCTTTTAAATCGGCAATGATCTTTACTGCAAATGCAATTGGAAATTGTTCTTCAGTTTTTTCCCTTCGCGGGCCGGAAAAAATCACTTGGCGGGCCGGGTTTGGCCCGCGGGCCGTAGTTTGGACACCTCTGTTCTAGACTGTACACCCTTTCATGTTGCTACCGTTGTTGTATACTTGCTCTCTACAATTCATAATATCTAACTCAAGTTAGTGAAATCTTTCTAAGAGAGTCTTTGCTAGTTCTTCACCAGTTACATCAGTTACTTAAAAAAACTCTATAAAGGAAATTTATAATTAATCTTTTCGCTTCAAGATTCACATATCTGATAATTGTTGAAGTTTGATCTTTGTGGAAAATATCAGGAGTGCAATACATTTTGATACTATAGTACATGGCTGCTTTTATACCGTATTTAATTTTGTTAAGGACTTCATTTCCTAAAGCAGCAATAGTTTTTTCTTTTCACCTACGTACTAAATAATGCACAATTCTATTTTTGGAATTTATTATTTTGTTTATATGATCAATTAAATCAGGATCATATTTACTTAACAATTCGATTAAGCTTAAAAAAAATCCCATTATTAGGCTTCCCTATTATTTCATGGATTCCTAGATGTAGAAGATAATTACATGCTAAAATAGAATCGCATCTGTAGTTCTTTGAAATAGTAATTTGAGTCGTGTCGTTTCCTTACTAATATTAACATCATTTGTTTTATCAATAGTCGAACATAAATTTAACCGCTTTAGCCATTCTTTAAAAGCAATAAACTAATTAATATGTTAGCTATAGCGTTCATGATCTTGGATTACATTTGACAAGTGTCTCCAGTTATTATAGCCACCTATAAATCGTGTAGTTTGGTCATTTCCTCTTCTTTTGGAAAGTATTAGACAAAAAAAATTCCGAGTCTTGTGTCTTTGAATAAATTAACCAACTGCGATGTGGAGTTTCACCATTTGGCATTTTTTAAAAGTAGTATGTAATAGAAAATGATCTACCTTCAGCATTTTTAGTAAAAACTCCTTTATGCTGCACAGGTCAGTATTTAACACACAACATTCTGAATTTATCGGTTATAATACATGGCCATAAACCAGGATCATTTATACTCTCTTGCTCATATTTCTTATTATTTCGTCATTATTTTCTGATTCGGTCACATTTGTACAAACACAGGATTCTTAAACAAATTTCCCCATTTCAACTGTTTTATTACTGGACTGTGTACATTGTACAGAACTTTATTCCCCAGTTGAAGTTTGAATTGCAGTTTTTGTAGCTGAAAGAATTTCTTTACCAGAATTATTTTGTAAGCAAGAAAACTGATTTACATGTGACTTTTCGATGTTTAGCTTTACTTCTTCTTTCTTTTCTAATAAGTTTGTTTAAACCTAGAAGGATATTTCCTTGGTGTTGACAACGTTATATCTGACAGTATTAAATAGTTTATAGAATAAATTATCAAATTATTTTGTCTATAACTATAAGCTATTAACTAATAGGTGAAGTAAGTGATTGTAAATTTACTTACCTTATATTAACAATATTTTGCATACTTGCACAAGGCTATAATATTTATTATAAACTTCGTATGTATCCGAATCCGGCGACTGCGAAATTAAAACTTTTTCCCTAATTCTTTTCATTCCGGTCATGGCCGGTTAAGCATTAATGCAATATTCATTGCTAGGAGTTGATCATTTAATCTATCATTTTATTTTTGTTTGTGCAACTTAATATAAACATACATAGACGCATGCATAAAAAATATCGCATTAAATGCAGCAAAAAAGTTTATATCTGAGGATTTACAAATCCTTTTGAACCCAGCCTCAGCGGCCAGAAGTCGCGCCGCTCTGTCTTAACATGTCTGAAGTGGATTTTTTAAATTCATAAATAAATCATCCATACCCCCCTTTTAATAGGTATCATCGCGATCATTACCTAACTATGGCGTCATCGCTTAGCCAGCAAAGTGGGATAAAACTTGTTTACTTTCAGTGTGTGTAAAAATTATTATTATTCAGAACATTATTTTAATTCTGAATCACGGTGGAGCCCCCTTGAGACATGGGGCCTAGGTGCATTGCACCCACCACACCCTTGTATGGTCGTTCCTGGTTATAGGCGTAATACAATCATCTAAAGTGTAAAAAATATTTTCAGATTTATTTACCATATCTATTAACCACCAAATAACTCTCCAAGGAGACATAACAGATTCGGTAAAGATGCTAAAATCAAGCTAGACGTTAATATTTCGGAGCTATTGAACGTAAATGCAATGTAAGTCTTTCTATGAGATTATACTTTTATTAAAAAGCGTGCGAGAAAGTTTTAGGGAAACCAACTCTATAATTTGAAATTTTAACTAAGAATTTAATAAAATTTGAGCGTTTATTTCCGTAACTTCCAAAAATATTACACTACAAATAATTTTGCACCATCTTAGTTTTAAAAAAATTATCTTTTTACCTATGTTAAAGATTTATGTAATAAATATATTTTCTATATTTAATCAATTTGAAAAAAAATCTTTTAATCATATTTTCTAATATTAAAACTTGAGAATACTAAATGAATATAAAACGAATCACGAGATACAATAAATAGTTTCTTTCATAACCATTCTCAAAGAACAACAAGAGTTACAATTCTAAGAAAATACACAAATCTTATATATAAAAATAAATATTTGTTTGTAGGATAAAAGAATAAATAAGAATAGATACTATTTAGGCTTCTTCGTTATATATTCTTCAACATCAAAGAATATATTCACTGTCGATAAGAAAATAAATGTCATTCTTCCTATTAAACAAGACTTGTTCTTGTTCTTGATTAAACAAGATAACTATTTCAAATTCCAAATGATGTTTCCAAGATTATTTCTTCTGCGGCTGCAGAGCGCCAGGTACCAGCTAGTTTGAATTAAAAATGAAATGCTTTCATGTAATCTGAGGATATCTTTACCCCTACAGACAAACTGATTTAAAAGGGGTTTTCACTACATTATTTGTTATCTATATCTGAAATACATTTTTTAGTTAAACATATTATAATTTTTTCCCCAAAAATTAAAATTACACTGAATTGCTTTCAATTACTACTTTTTTCTAAAATTTATTTTTTTAAATAAAAAAACTGAATTTTGAAACTATTGAATTTGTAACAATATTAGGAGCAATAATGATGACACTACACAGTTTTTTTTGCCAACAAAATTTTATATTTTAACTCAACAATAGTTTTATTTTACATTTTGCAATTTTTTAAAACCTAAAACCGGAAACAAGCTGAATGATTTTAACTTCCTAACTATAATAATCTGATGAAAATATAAAAATAAAATGTAATTTTTGTATTATAAATTACTTTCTGCGATTAAATTGACACTCCTCTGAGAATTTAATTCTAAGTAGAAATACGATATTTTAACTTTTTACTTTATAAGCTTTGCACAAACCGTGGCAAATTATATCTAACTTATCGGTATTGAAACACAGGAATAATCCATACATTTCACAGGATATGAATTATGAAACAGAATATTTTGAATTAAATAGAAATAAAATATTTTATATATTGAATTTTTTTATTTCCTATACTATTTTTTCCCTTTTATATCATTCTAATAGCAAAAGCAGTCTAATATGCATTTAATATATTTCAAGAATTGAGTCAACACAACATTATTATAAAATTGAAATGAGCTTTTGAAATAGGAAATATGAATCTATTCATCTTTTCATTAAATTCATAGAATTCATTGAAAAGACATAATTTCATTTGATTCACGAATAAAATAATATCCTTTCTGCTTAGGATTAATCATAATTCTAAGTTTTTGAAAAAATGATTTTGATTGATTAATGATTATATTAATTCATTAATTATATATATTATATTATTATTATGATTATATTAATTATATTATTAATGATTATATTAATTCAGAATTCATTAATTATATTTAATGAATTCTGTTTTATTCTTTTCTCCCTAAAAATTTAATCAATTAATTCATTAATTCATTTAATATTTAAAAGATTGTATCCGCATGAAACTCTCTAATTAACGAGCAAATAACATTTAAATTTTACACTTTTGTCTGTCATTTATCAAATTTTATAGCACTCGTAACAAGAATAATGCAGCTGTCAAGTTTTGAATAGGTGTAGATTTCTGGTTATTAACAATACAAGATGAGGTTATGAGATTCTCTTTGTTGCATTTTTGCTTTTAAATGAATGAATTGTTTTGTATCTAAAACGCTTAGTAATGTAGTTTATAGCAGAATTCAAATTAAGGACTCTGATGGTTTATCATTAATAACAATGGAAGTAACTAGTACAGCAGATCGTAAATAAAGATTACAATTACTTCTTCATGGATGTCTTCCTTGTTAACTGATTTTTGAATCCGTTCGTTCATTTGTAGTATAATGTAAATATGCTACATATTTCGTCCAATGAGAACGATGATTTTTGAAAATCTCGTTATATACAGAAAATAAATAATGTGTTACAAGCTATGGCCATTTCGCCATGGACAAAACAGGAACTCCTGTCACTTATAAAAATTTTAGGAATAAGCATTTTATTTAAAGAAATATAAAAAAAAAACCAAGGGAATTTTTTGAAAATATTGTCACGAAGAATCAGATAAACACACCGTCAGCTTTTAGTTAACAAACAAGTTTATTGAAGGAAAGGAGCGAATTGCAACTTAACAAGGTCGAGAAGTTGCCCACGACTAGTGGGTATCAGCTTTTATGCGAGAGCAGAATATTTTAGAAACAACTAATTTGCATAATAAAGAAAGGTCTAGAATGTTAGAGAACATAACTAAGGAAACATAAGGCACCCGCAAATTCTGTATCTGGTTCACATGCGTTGACCATTCAGCCACTGAGCTCTTGGTAAGCTTTCTTTATGCGGCAATATACTATTAGGGAAGTATACCAAAAGTAGGAAGAATTAATTTTATTATTAAATATGATGTTATCGATTTTTATATTAATTAACCACTTACTAATAGGATAGTGCGATGAACAAAAAATATTCATTGTATTCGGCCATATGCAATTTTAAGAATTTTTATTGGTGATAGAATTCTTCCACTTTAGATTCAAAGAATGATTTGAAACGCAATAACAATCTTCTGAGCAATAAATAGCTTATAAAAGAAAGTAATTGAAGTTGAACTGGTGTTAGAACTAATCTGAAAGAAAAGAAATAAACTAGAAGTTTAAAACTTAGTCACACTTTTCTGGTTGCACAGCATGCTGTGTTATTTTTGAACAGTATTATCTGATATCAAGTAACATATACACTGCGATTTGATAGTGTATAGCATCTCTGTACAATTTACACTCTTGGCGTAAGAAAGAGCAGTATGAACTCATTTCTTTCAAAGAAAACGAAATTTATATTTAGGTCACTGTTTATCAAAGAAATTGATATGAAAAGAAATAAAGCCATCAACCATGTTACTTTTATTATCTCAACATGTAAGTGAAAGAGCTTACAAAAGAAAAAATAAGGAAGAAATTGAAATAAAATCTATAAGATATCGACAAATCTGTTACCATCAAACATAAATGTTTGGGAAAGCAAGAAGCTGCCTCAGGTGGTATTAAATAGCAAGGCGCCTCCAGGAAAACGAGACACAGAGCCTTTGACACACTATGTGAGGTTAACGACAGCAGAAATCACTTCGTGGACACCCTACACCCTACACGTAGAACATTTCTTCCGATCCTTGCTTCCGATTTCGAATGTCAATCTCTGGGAGATAGATTGAAGAATCTCGTTTTACCAAACTGTCAATGGCTTCTCTTTCTTGACTGTTGGATTTGACCACTTTTTTTTTATTCCACACGTTTTGTCTACTACTTTCAGAAGTTATTTTGTGGCAAAAATGAGAAGGCTGTTAATGTGTTAAGGGATGCAGGCGCCTGGGAGGGACAACATGCTTTTAAAAGTTATTGAAGAAAAATAGAATTGTAAAGCAGTATATAAAATCTGGCTAAATTTATGATGACATTTTAGTCGTAGTCTAATTGAATGGTTCTGTATGAGTGCTTAAATCTATAACATTTTTCTAATGTCAAACCTTTGCAGTGGCAAATGTATTTACCTCCCTAGTAATGCAAGATTTTATATTCGAGACAAGATTGCAGAGTAGAAAAAAGTATGAATTAATTTGGAGATAGAATTTAGTTGCCATTTATAACTGTAATGTTCTAGACATATTAGGTTTTATTTTTTTTTTCAATTATCTAGCTTCAAACTTTTGAAAGCATGCAAAAAAGTATATAAAATCTTTTCCGTATAGTAATCTGACACTATTTTGCATTAAACAAAATAAAATCTCAGCAGTTTCGGAAAAGTTTTATACAATGTTTATGAAATTTAATATTTTTATAGATAAGATTTGATTCTATATACTATTCAGATTTTTTCATTTAAATTAATTGCATTTGAATATTTTCCCATTTCTTTCTGCATCAATGGAAATTTATTTTATTCAAACTGAGAGAACAAATATTTTGATTTTAGAACAGATTCGGTTTTTTTTCCAAATAAAGATAAACTAGTCGACTATGTTTTCTATAATTTACTTTTTAAAAATTAATTAGCCAAATTAAAATAACTGCAATCAAGCTACAAAACACTGCACCACAAACTTGAAGAAATAAAGTTGCCTAAAAAAACTTTATTTTTAGCATATTTATTACCTTGCTTCTTTTGAAGTTTTCATATAATTATTTTCTATGGAAAAAAAACTATCAAGTTCGATTTTTTTATATCACTATTGATTTCAAATGTATGCTTAATATTTAATATTTTACGCATTGTAAACGTATATTCAGATGCAGCAAGAATTATCTAATTGATAATAACACTTTTTAATTATGCATAAATTAGAATAATAAATTGCTTTATTAATTCAAAATTTATTTTTAATACAAGGAATTGCGATTTTTTTGCTATTTCTTCCTTACCTAATTTTTTTGTGGTTTTGAGAAAAATTGAATATGAAAATACTAGATGTTCTTTTCTCCAAGACGAGGGGTGGTACTAACCCACCGGAACCATGATTTATGTTCGATCAGCCTATCTTAAACATCTTAAGCATTGTTTTCATTTTTATTGTCTTATTGAAGAAAAAAGTATTAAATTTATCTAATTTGACATAAAAACGTTAAACTTTCATCATTGAATTCATATGTTTTATATGCATGTGCAAAAACTAGCAAAACTTGTAAAAAGAAAATGTATAAAGCAGCTGGAATTTAATGGTACATATCCAATATTGAAGAAAAAAATAGACAAATAGCAATTTGAATAGTTAAAAGGAGAATGTAAATATTTTATACATTGTTTAACTTATTGATACCATAATTAAAAAAACTCTCAAAATTGTTTTTAAAACAAATAATAATAAAGCTAACCTTAGTGGATAAAATATTAAACATTTTCCACTCTCAAGGCAGTAGATGTATTTATTTGAACCACATTTTATCACCAAATATTTGTATTTTCTATCCCATTCAAAGCAATGACAACCAATGCACGAAAAACGAATCATATTATGCTGGACAATAAATTCGGTATCTTGGTGGGAAAATGCTAAGTAATTGTAACTGTAGCCTCATAACAATAAAATCGGCAATATTTTTGAGTTATGTTTCTTTTTGTTTCGATTTCCCCTCTCCAAGAAATAGACTTTCTTTGCGAATCTTTTTATTTTTCTAAGCCAGAATGGATGAAAAAAACAAAGGAAAAAAAGCTTAGAAGTTGTCTGATGGCCTGGTATATATATGCAGAAATTTCAAAACTTCTGTTTTTGCATTCATGTTGGGTTTGTCAATAAAAAAGGGCAAAGAAAAGATTCGATTTTTTTTCTTAAAGATTACGAGAAATGCAAAAGAGAATCGAGAAAAGCTATTTTCCAAATAAGTGTTTCGAATTCCTTTAGTTTGACAGTATTTCAAAGTAATAACCGTCAAGCCTAGATCCATTAGGAGGAGTCGTACAATTTGTTGAATTTGAATTTGTCGTATTTTTTGAGAAATGTCTCTACGATTTTGCTTTTAGAAAAATTGAAGGGCAAGACAAAAAAAGCTTTATTTGAGCTTGAGAATTCTTTAAATACTTATTGTTATTATTTTATATTTTAAAAAGATTCTTTTTTAAATTTTTTAAAGCCAAGATTGAATTTATATGAATTAAAAAAGCTTTAAAGCCACAATTATTCTAATAGAGATCAGCTCATCCCCAAATATATGTTGTACCGGAAACTCGCTGGAGGTGGATGATATTCAATGAAAGAAAATATTTGACTTGTTAAAAATATATATATAGTCTTTTTTATTTTCGATAACCTATCAAAACTGAATTAAGAGTGATCCAGTACAATGAAGGGGTACTTAATAAAGAAATCTGAGATAAAATTTAAGAAAATAAATTTTAAATAAAGTTGCAAATTACAACATTGAAAGTAGGATTTCAGTGTCAGCCATTGGAATTTCAATTTTTATTAAAATAGAATGGTTAAAAATTAGTTTTCCTTGTTTGTCTTAGAATTATATCAGATTTCCTATTGATGTGAAAATTTTTCCTTAGTTCATATGATGAAAGGTACAACAAACCCAGTAAAGAATAAAGAGACTTTATTTTACACGAAAATACCAAAAAACGTGCTAAAGCAAGGATGAAATGTGCAAATTATGAGCTTAATCAAGAACCAAAGGTAGCAAACTCTACTGATTTCGTCTCTCTGTTTTTCATAAATTTTGTGACAAGAAATTGGATATTCTGGATAAAATACTAAAATCAGAGTTCTAATGGAGCTTAGGTAAATTATTATTGTTATTTTAATGTATAATTTTTTTTTCAATTATTAGGATTGCTCATCGGTTCGACTGTTATGAGTCGACTGCTTCACGCCTCGTAAAGAGATTCAAAACCGAAGGACCCGTAGACTTAAAAAAATATAGAAATGGTTTTCCGAGATTATCTTCCAAACGCTGATGCTACAAACACGATTACACCGTAGATTTGCGAGTTCTACTACACTTGCAAGAGATTGTAATAAGTACACATATGTCATTGCCAGTCCGTAAACTGTTCTCAAAAGGTCTGTAAAGCTGTTACAAGACACAAGTACCTAAGAAAAAACAGTACTGCAAGAATAATGGAGAAAAAAACTATTGGAGTAGGCCAAAGTGAAAAAAAATTGGAATATTTCTGAAAGTAGACACATTATATTCAGTTGAGAAAGTCACTTTTCTTTAATTTCTAACAAGCCTGACAGTGTTTGGCGTAAAGTAAAGGATAGCAGGAGGAAAGAATGTCTGGTTCACACATCAAAACTCCCAGAAAGCGTAATGATGTGTGGTCATATCAGTCAACTGGAAAATTTCATTTTGTACAGGGAACCATGAATGGTGACATATCGTTACGGATTTCCTATATCCTAAATCACTCGGGTTCTTTTTTTCACCTCTTATTGTAGTTGTGTATGGTGTGAGAAGATGACGATGATGACACGCACAATGACCAGTCCTTTTGTTGAAGACATAACACAGAAGTTTATTTACAGGATGGGGACAGAGACAGCGAAGTAGTGAGCACAGCACAGCAGTAGTACAGCACAAAGACGACAAATATTCACAACACAACTATTTGTACAGGAGACAACTATTTACAGCAGACAACTATTACACACAAAACAATACACTGCAGATAGTAGTTCACAGGCAGAAATTCTGTAGTGACAATGTCCACAGCTCACAGAGCGGCCAGACAGGGTTCAGTCGAAGACGGAATCTTTAAAGGATTCACTTTACACCACGTTTTTCCCTCCAGAACAGGCTGAACTATTCCTCTGTCTCTTCTTGCCTTTGCTGTCGACTCACTACTTCGCACAACGGGACTACTCCTCAATTTGGGACAACTCCGTTCCCGACGACGACACAGCGGGCTTCGTCAGTATATGCCACACAACAGTCCTCCGTTCAGGACTCCTCAGTTCAAGACCTCTCTCTCTTAGGTCTTCTCGATAAATTCCACAGCACTACTTGTCTTCTTCGTTGAACACTAGATCGTTCAGCTTCGGCTTCTCTCTTGATTCTTCTTAGGTCTCCTTTCCTTTTTCTCTGCTGCTCAGCTTCGACTTGACTGTCTGGCTCTTATATATACCGGCGATAGGCGAGGCTAACATTTTCTTGACCAACCAGGAGCATTCTCGACGTATCTCGGCTCCTAGAAGACGGATCGAGAACATTCTTGATGTTTCGAGTACTTTCCATTTTGTCGCCAAAGTCACCAAATTTGTCGCCAAGTCGCCAAATGATCGTCAAGTTTGTTGCCAAGCCCTGAGACCTCTGATGTCACACCCATTCACAATCCAATACATATTACTGTCAATCTGTCTTCCGTACGATGACAGTATTAGAGCGGGAAAGCAAAATTACACGTTTGTAACAATATTAATGTTCTCGCATGGCCAGGAAATGCGTCAGATTTAAATCCCATTGAGAATTTATGGAAATTAATGAGGAAGAAAAGAATCACCTTGCGAATCATCCCAGAAAAAAATGAAAACGTCTGAAAACAATAAAAGTTTGACACCATGAAATACCGAAAGAAGAGATGCAAAATCTTGCTGATTCCATACTTAACAGAGCGGCTGCTATGATCGAATTCAGAGGCCGCCTAACCAAACTCTAAATGCTCATCAGTTCACTTGAACTCTGTTAACTTTATAATAACAAGAGGATTTCACTATACATGCTTTATAAATATAGAAAAAAATTTATCAATTTGCTTTTATAAAACTTGCAGTTAGTGAATTAAAAACAATGTTGACGATTTTCTGATATAATCAAATTTAAAAATTGTATGCATATTTTGTGTGGAATACAACCATGAATATTTTGATTTAATAATCTTTAATATACTATATGAGATTATAATTTTACAATAAAAATAAATTGAGATGCGTTGTTTTGAAAGTTATCAGTATTTTATTTGATTACAATACTTTGTAGTTTAGTCGCTATATTTGCACGTAGTGTATATATAAATGCAAACGCCATTCTGGAAAAAAATGATCGAAAGCAGGTATATTTTAATATTAAGGTGCTAATTCATGGACATAGCAAATTATTTTAGTATGAAATAATTTTTAACCATTTAATTAAAAAATTCGCTGTTAAAAATATTAGAATAATTTCGATTTATAATTTTATAATTTTATTTAATAATTTAAAGACTTTGGATTAATTAATTTTCATTCATATGTGTTGTGCCTTTATTTTTCATATAACTTGCTTCGAAGAAATTATACTGAATATAAAAGCATTTAAAGAAAAAAAAAACAATTTACCGTGACAGACTGCTAATGAAACATGAACTGATAGATATTTAAGCAGAAAGCCTGAACGGCCATCTAAGATTTTAACAACAATTTTCAAAACGCAATAAAATTTGGCAAAAATTTCTTTTTTCACTTTCTTTTCAGTAGCTGAACCTTACATGAGCCATTTTTTTTTTCCGCTCCGCTGTCATTTCCAGCGTAATAGATTGCAAGGAACTAGTAAAACTTCAATGTTATTGATTGACGTCATCGTCTACTAGATTATTTCCGGCATCAATCAAATTGCGGAGGTATTGTTTCGAAAATTGGGTCCGGTAGAGGAATTATTTTGATGATTGTATGACAAATGTTGTAATTCTAAAAACATATATCTATCAGAGCTCTCATCTTAAACCATATCTAAACATTTTCAGTTAAACTAATTTATTACAGACAAAAGAATGATAATATCGAATTCTATTGACATTCAGTAAAAAAAAGCAAACGTGATTGTTAAACATTTGCAACAATTGCTAAAAGCAAAAACTGTTTTTTTTTTGTTGTGTTCGTGTTTCCACGGAAAAGGGGTGCAGTAGCTTCGGAGGGTAGAGACCCCTGAGCACCCAGAGGACAGAAGTATGACTTGTAGCTCAAATGAAGAGGACACACACATTCGCTTGCACAACCCCTTTTTACAGGGAGGCACATTCACAAGCCTCACAGACAGAACAGAGTAACTACCATGCCGGAACCGGGACTCGAACCCGGGACGCCCAGATCACGGGGAAGAAAAGCTACCCCTAAGTCAGGACGCAGGCTCAAAAACTGTTAATCAGAATGTTAAAAGGCAAAAATATAATTTTAACAATTTAAAAATGTATTTTAAATCTCGTCGGTATATTATTAAGCATAAAATACTCCTCGTGGGGGCACCTCGAAATGAATATGAGAAGCTACGGGCATGGTAGCTGGTTCTCAACAGCCTGGAGGTGAATGAAAAGGTGCGGGTCTGGCTCCTGCCATCGATAACGGGACTTACTTCCTAAGGGAAGTGTTGTACCATGGCCCTAAGTATTTAGCCACAGTTCCCATCAGTATTGCTGTAATGGTACTCCGGTCATTCAGATTTATTTCTATGCATTTTGGTGAATCGGAAGGCCAGTGGTTATGGAATGCCTGTGATAGATTTTATATAATTTGCAGTATTTTTAGGGTGAATATTATTAGAAGTACTTATGTTCAACGAAAACTGAATTTTGCATTAAAGATCTTTTATTTCCTTTTTTAAGAAAAGTAAATTAATGATATTTTAGTAAAAAAATCTATACTATAAAAGATAAATCTAAACTATACTAAAAAAAATCTACATCTATAAAATTGATATACTGAGCTTGAAATCAGTAATGGATATAACAAACATATATACATTCTGAAATAAAATGGATATTACAAATGAAGAAATAGAGACAACAATAACAAGTTAAGAAATCTTCAAAACTGCTAATTATAAGTTAGGTAATTTATGCAATCATGGGAGCATTTTCGCAAGCATGAAAAAAATGCGAGGAATTATTTTTGATGAAAGATACTAAAAAGCAATTGCATGCATTAAATCTTATAGAAAAAGTGATCTTAACAATAAAACTAATACGACTTTTAATATTTGTTTTAATTTACAGTGACTGATCTTCATCTTGAAATAAAAGAGAAGGACGTAAGTGAAATGAAAAGAGAAGGACTTGACTTATTTTAAAAATTCATGGTTTATTATTGGATGGTTGGATTGTTTGGATTTTTCTGGCTCAAAAGCAATGTTTTGACTATGCTGCGCCAAACTATTGTTAAAATCATATCATTGTGTAATAATTAAAAATGGATAATGTTTAAAAATACTTTAAAAGAACAAAATTTAAATAAGCTCATAAAATTTGATAGACTTCAAAAATTCGAGCATATGTTGTCTTGTCAAGTTATACAGGTAGTGGGGTGTTTAAGTTTTGTAAAAATAGTAAACGATGAGCACTGAAATTGGGGCATTCTGATATTATATGCTGGACAGTAATAATTAGAGCAAAGAGGTGGTTGTTCAGACAGCAACAAGTGAAGATGTGTGTATCTGGTATGCCCAATACGTAAATGAGTTAACACTGTGTCTGCTTTTCGATTTGGTAATGAATAACATGGATGTACATGAAATTTTATAGCATGTAGTTTACTATTAGTTTCAAAGTCTACTCAGATTGCCATTTGGAATAAAAAAGCCTTTTAGTGTGCTTATTTAAGTCGCCTACAGGAATAGATGTGATCGCTGAAACACTTTCAGCTTTGTCTGCCGTCTCATTGTACAGAATTTCAACATTAGATTTCATCCAACAGAATAAAATCATAGTTTATTACTACTACTTACGTTATTGAAAGTGTTAGTAAAAGTTGAATTGAAACATATTTAATAAACATTTTTATTAATATTTAGACATGGACGTAAGGAAATGAATTGGAAACAAAAGCAATTATTTTTAAGATGGTATACAAACATTTAATTTCGAAATAATTTAAATATTCAATATAATTTTAATTGAAAATTATTTACACTGCACTATTCAATCAATACAAAACTTTTAATGAATTTCCTTTCTTATTTTAATGCTATATCATGTAGTAACTTTAGGAATGATTTAGGAATGTCATTGGTTTTCATTAAAGACTACAGTACTTCATCTCCTTTTTTATATTTAAGGACATTTACTATTTTATTTGTGATACATAAAAAATTAAATTTTATTTATTTATTCAAACCGCATATATAATTGAGTTATTTCTCAAAATAAGTGTTATTAAACAGAACCTTGCATTTTTTCAATTGGAATATTTGATAAAGTACGTGGTTATAATTAAAGTTTTACTTAAAAAGAAAACTAAAAAATACTGGACCATATGTTATAAAACTTGGTAATATTTTAAAGAAGGTCATGAAAATTTCTTTTCCACCCAAAAAAAGTACAAAAATTCACCACCGGGGAAAAAATGGAGCTATATGCATTATTCTTAAGCAAAATAGGACATTAAGACGTTAGTTTAAAATGAGTTTAAACTTTTTTGAAATGTGACAAAGTATGTTGAATGCTGATTTTACCATTTTTTGAAAGCAAAGCAAATCCCATTACTGCATTCTCAACAACAGCTCTTAGCATATCAGGAGGAATGTTACGTACATGTTGCTGTATATCTTCTTTCAGTTCCGCAAAATTCTTTAGATTATTACCATAAACAGTGCTATTGAAATGTGATACATTGAACATACTTTGTAACAAGTTTCAGAAACGATTAAACACATTTTAAATAAGTGTCTTCATGCCGTATTCAATTAGCAATATTGGTGCAGAGCTTTTGTACCCTTTTGTGAGGAGTTTTGACATAAAAGAAATTCCCATGACCTAATTTAAATCATTATCAAGTCTGGTAACATTTGGTTCAGTACTTTTCTTTTTATGACAAAAGTTTCAAAGTGGAAATTTAATTATAACCAATCTGTATTTCATTTTGTGAATCAAAATTCTAGATTTAAAATTCAGTCATAATCATAATTCCAGATTTACATACAATTAAGTTAATACAGCTTGGTCAAAAGGCTTCTGACATTTTTTGAATATCTTTTATGCATCCGATTGAAAAGAAATTTGAAATTATGGTGCGATTAAATTGGTGTCGGTTTTTGAAATGCGAATAATGGATCAATTTGTTTTAGTACCATATTAATGGGCACTTTGAAAACGAAACTACTTCCTTTGAATTATTGTAATTGCAATGTTTTCTCAAATACAAGCCTTACTTATTAAGGCGAGCAATTAATGAATTCAATGCTAAATTACTCTTTGAAAAAGCAAGAAGGAAACACATAATCAGTCTATTCATTCGATGTTTATTGGAGTATATTTACATAAAATTCTGTAATTGTCAAGCAAATTACGTTATATATTACACTTTTATCCTTTCACGAATCATTATCATCAATTTATGAAAGAGCTTGTAAAAGGGATGTTGAAGATATCCAATTATGAAAGGTTTGAATTTCTTGATTAAGCTTCGCTATTGCGAAATTCTATTGCTTTTGTGACTATGGATTGAATCAATTCTTTTCTATAAAATTCTTCTTTGATTTATAATTTGTGCTAAAACTTAAACCACGAAGGATGCTATTTATTTTCATTACTATACTTTTAAGAACCAAATTAGAACTAATTATTTTTATTTTACAAATGAAAATATAAACAAAAAAATTAACAGAATTCAACCAAATTTAAAACGTCCCATTTAAAACGTCCGAATTATAGAAATTGCATAGAAGAACAATTTTATATTTGATTACTTAAGGAAACGATATTCCCATTTAGAAATTAACATAATTCCAATGAACATCATATTAAATCTTGGTGATCTTGGTATTAGGAGAATGAATATTTCCGGTTTTTCTCCTTTATTTCACGGTTGGGGTGGGGGGCAGCTCCTAGCTGAGGATGAGAAGCTTTCAGTATAGGGCTTTGTTTTCGCCACCCCGGTGGGTACACGAAAAGGTGTAAATCTGGTCCCTCTAATCGATGACAGGACTTACTTTCTTAGGGAAGAATTATACCGTGGTCGGTGATGCACTTAGAACTCACCACAGTTTCCGCCTATGTTGCTCTAGCGGAGGTTCGGTCATTTAGGTTTATAAGTATGCCATCTGGTAGGTCGGAGAGTCAGTCGATGAATTATTTAAATTTAAATACATAGTTTCTAGACAGACTGTAATATCCACGTATCTTTTTAATGGCTTTTCACTCATTGAATATGCAGTTCTTTCATTTTGTTCACCTTTATCTACTTACATTGGGATCTTTGTTATAAATAATGTTCATAAGCAATCAAATCAGAAAATAAACACAAAGGTCAAATTAAAAAAATAGAGATAAACCAATAAGAAAAGATAGTATGACAAAAACAAAATTAATTTTAAAAAACCGAAGGGTTATATTGAGAAAGAATTACTAACTGATTCATGAAGTCCTAATGAAATGAATAAGCTTAAATATAAGATACTAAAATTGCATTCCTTAGCTTATTCAACTTTGCTACAATCTGGGATTTTAAAATATAACCTATTAAACACTTTTATTTCAACAATGATAAAAGCTGTGGAATCACACGGTTTATATAAACAAAGATAAATAGTTCATTTTACGTATCTATATTTATAAAAGGTTTATGAGATAAATAGTTTAATTTAAATATCCATATTTATAAGAAGTTAATGTACCTTCTAATTAAGTCGGATTTAATTTTTAGTGGTCGTCTTTGGTGATTAGCTGATTTACCAGGAATAATCGTTATATTTAATTTCAGTTAAATTGTTTGCATATAACTGAAAACTTATAACTGAGAATGAATTGGAAATTTTAGTTATAAATGAAACTTACGAGAATGAGTAAAACTTTAGAATCGTCTTTGAATTATTCGCATACTATTTACAGAAATTTTTTTTATGAAGTTTTTAAAAAATATACAGTATTATACTAAAGAAAAAAGACACATATGTTGCTCAACTGGTTGGCATTTAAAATTAACTTGACCTGGAGCACCAAGATTCCCTTTTCTAACTCTACTGTGGCTTTTATTTGAAAAGCTAAGTGTCATTTTAAACTAAACTTTTGTGCGTGCCAAGTCATAATGTGTGTTATTCAAATGATAATGACCGAAATAATGTCAGAATAAATTCAAAAGTCTTTTATCTTCCACTTTAGGTTTCAGTTCGCTATTAATCTTTGTTGCAGAAAGTAGTTTTCTGGAATTTTAACTTTAGTTGGTATACCTCATTAAGCTTAATTAAGTTCAAATATTTTTATTTTATATAGTTTCGGAGCAGTTCAAATTAAAATCACGCTACAGACAATAAAGATAATATTCAGTTGCTGAACAAATGTATAGAACAAACTTACGATTACAATAAAAATAATTGTGTATACATTCATAAGAAATACGGTAAGCGCCAAAATATACTGTACTGAAATAAAAAGATGAACATTATTAGTTACATTATTGCCATATGTGAGCTTAAATTTCCTCAAAAGAAATTAATATATATACACCCTATTAGTGTGATGATTTACCACGGCATGCTTAACGTACTTGTTCAAAATGTGCAGCATTCACGCAGGTTTTGAAACATTTTCTGAAACTAAGAATGCTTGAGACTCCTGAAAAACAGATGATCTTCTCATGAAATGCAGGCACAATTTTTTGCGGAACGAATTGAACATACTCTCCATTGACATATCCACTCCCTCCATTAGCATTAAGCAAACACCGATACAATGAAATCAGGGGGATGAAATGGGCAAGGGAAGTCAGTACCACGTGAAATGATTCGTCCTGGAAGGTTTTCCTGCAGCATAACTGAGATTTTAGAGCGGTGTGGTGGATCTTCCCGTTCTGCTGATAGAACTCTCTATTCATCTGACGTCTTAAAGGAGATGTGGTGTGGAGAGAAGGGTGCCAGCTCAGGTGTCATCCTCATCATCTGACTGTCGTTCAAAATTACGAGGTCCGTCGCAAAATAGACCTAGTGTTGCTTTACAACGAAACGTTAAAATAACTAAACTAAACAAAACTATTCATCTGAATGTTCTTTGCACGGCAGAGCCTTCTCGAATCCCGAAGAAATGGTTCGATCACTTATTAAACTTCTGTTGGAATTGTTATACTACCTTTTTTTTTAACTCGATCCACTATCACGATCACTTCCATATGAGCGGAAATAATGTTCAGCTTTAAATGCTTTTCCTCCGTCGAGAGTCCCATTTCCATCAACAACTTCACAGCATGAGGCCGAGATAGCTTGGTTGGCAGAGCGTTGAATTCGCATTGTTCATGTTACGAGTTCGATCCCCGCCGGTGAAGAATCTTCACATGTTTGGTGATTGGTGCATAAATCTATCGCGGTCACAAAGTCCTCCATGACGAGAGAAATACCACTGCGGGTATTGGTTCAGAGGTGAGTGTTCTCTGATTCATGTCAACATTAAGATCTGTGGATGATGAAGGAAATGTAAAAAGGGTTGGAGTGCGTTAGTAGCTAACTTGTAATCTTGCCCTAGATGGCGCTATTGAAAAAGCAAGAGATGCATTGTTTGGATTAAGTCACAATGGCTTTTTAGTCAGCGGACTTGTCAATGAAAAGTGCCACTAGAAACGACAACAATAGCGCTTCATAACACAACTTCCTTTTCAACACTGCAAACATGTATAGCTGGAGTTAATCTCGTCGGCAGACGCAACAACATGCTCAAGATGCGCGAGTTTCAGTATAGTTTATTTTGGCTCTCACTGTATATAGTTCTTTAATAAGAATTTAAATATTTTCAAGAAATTTTCGTTATTTACATTAGAGTTATTTTGATACTTTATTGAAGAAATTCTGTAAACTCATAATTGTCTAAGCTAGTGAACGCAAAGCGAGGCATGTTTGAGGAATCTGAGTACCGAAAGTCATAAGTTCTATAAATTCCAGCTGCTTTTATTCCTCATGACATTTCCTTCGATTTTTGCTCCCAATTTCGAATGTTAGTCTCTAGGAGTTAGATTAAAAGATATATCTTTACCAAATTACTAATGTCTTTACCTTGACTTCGGTTGTAGTTATTTTTTTTTCCTTTTTCGTATATGAAGTTCACAAAAATAATGTTTTGAATTCCCCAGAAAATTCGATCGCTAAATTTTAATGAATATCATGCTTCATATCTGCACGAGTTTGAAAAACTTCTCTTGGAAATGTGTTTGCCTATTCATGAATGTCTATTCATGCCGGCATTCTAGAATAGGGGTTGATCATTATCCCCGCGATCTGGGAGTCCCGTGCTCGAGTCTTGTCTCGGGAATAGTTTCTCTGCTTCTGTGTTGTGTCTGTGAGGAGTATGAATAGGCCTCTCCCTATAGAAAGAAGTTGTGCAAATGAATATAGCGCATGAAGCAGCTAAGTCGTACTAGTGGCCTTAGTTGGATCTATTAAAAACAAACAAACAGAGGCACTCACTCGTCTCTGTGATGGCTAACTGTTAGCGGTCTTGTAAAGCGATATAAGACACAACACTAGACATGACTGCGATAACTCAAGAGATTGTTAAAATTTGGCGGCATAGACAAAACTGTGAGTGTATCTTTATGCCAGATTAATCTTTCAAATTCTGGATGAAGTCCTTTCACATGGAAATCGTCAATATATTCAAAGGTAAGGGGAGATGAGACTAAAACTTTATTACATAAAATGAAAATTATTTATATAAAACAAATTCTTACGCAGATTTGTTATCCGAATCATTACTTTGCATTAAATTTTGAGCAAAATTCAATAAAAAGTTGATTATATATTGATCAGTACACTCGAATGCATATAAAAACATTTACACAAAAACTCAACACCTTACATAAAGGAAATTTTATATGTAATTCAGTTATTAATATTGTAGCTATCAAATTTTGCTCCATAAATATCTAAATGTGGCAACCTAACTACCTTTTCTGATCCCTGAATTTATCTTATAAGAAAGCATTGTGTTTAATTACAACATGTATAACTATAGTTAAGGAACTTCCAAATACTTTACTAAGTACGCAAAATCATCAGGTTCGCTTGTAGAGAGTGAATGATTGGAAAATAATAGTAGTCTTTAGTAGATAACAACAAAAACGTTTATTAAACATGACGACACAAGCACAAAGGCAACAAATATAAAAAGCCGAGAAGAACCCATATCAGCATACTACAACAAACAGTAGCTAACAAGTAGTAATCAGTAGGAATAGCAAGTACAGCACACAAAGTCTAAGGGAAGTCTAAAGGGAATCTACGCAGCTTCACTCAATGGCCTCTCCAAACGTCTACAATTCTCCACTGTCTCCTCTCTATAGCTGCTTCCAACAGCCAACTTACTATTTTCCTACTAGCTACACCACGATGCAGCTACCCCAATAAACACCAGGCCTTGGGACCCAGTTCACATCAGCAATCGCTTGAGCCAAATTCGTAGACAAGCTCTGAGTTCACTAACACAGCACACGATTAGCACCCAGCAGTGCAGATAGTAAAAAGTTCTATCCAGTAATTGAACTAATCGTATTGGAAAGGAACAGTACAGATTTGTAACATTATTATGCTTAAATAAAGTTCAATTGCATTTAACATTTCTTTAAATGTTTAAAGTAACTTATTACTCTCTGTATTTTCTTAATATTAAGAAAGACAAATTAACCAAGATATATTGAAACAACCTTCTTTAACAATGAAGCAAATATTCGATAATTGTAAATTAAAGTCACTCCCATGTTTTCCAAGAACTATTTGACATTTGATTAAAATTTACTTAAAAGAATTTGTCATAATGTGTCAAAAGAAATCTGAAATCGAATTTCAGCAATGATACTTCAATAATACCGATATATTATTCCAAATGTCTTTCCTAAAATGAATTGCTTAAATACATCCATTATTCAAACAAAACTTGATTTTTATACATTCGCTTAAATGCTTCCCCTAGTGTCTGAGAATCGGATTTCAAATTGTTTTACTGATTCACTGATTCGTATTACAGCCGTCCCAGATCCATTCCAATGATGCAGAACTCCCAAACACAAGGCACCAGAAAAGAAAACTCAATTTCTTTTATTCCATTCCGTTCCCAATTCTTAATTCCAAACAATAAAAAGAATAACAATAAAACATATTTGAGAGAAGGACACACAGGAAATAAAAAGAAAAAAAAGAAAGAAAGAAAGAGAGAAAAGAAAGGAAAAATCACTGACTCTTTCCGCGTTAAAATAAATTGCTAATGCAACCAAAAAAGGGCCAGTGAAAGATAAATAAACGAATCAGAAATGATAAAAAAAAATGAAAACGAAAGTACTGTTTCTTTTAAATGAGAACGGAGTTTATTTCCATTTCTATAGGATGACGATTCAAAGATGATAACAGTAATTTATGCGATTTGCTTCGACAACAGCTGATATTGTTATTTTAGTTTTTTCTCTTCCGCTTTCTGATGATCTTTTACAGCGGCGACTGGCAACGTTTAAAGAATTTTGCATACATGATTATATTGTATGTTTAGAACAACAAAGAAATGAAGAGACTGAAATTATTTCGTATCTCTCTCTCTTCATTATGAAAGTTTTTGATCGATGTCGACCTTAATATTCTGAAGCTGCCTTTATGAATTAATGACAAATCGATCCCGGCAACTTTATTTGAACAGATTGTGAATTTATCCCAAGAAAAATTACCCTCTTATCTCGCATATGCTGATGAAAGTTAATTTCCAAAAGCTTCTTTAATGATTTAAAGATAGTTTTATACTTGATTATGTGAGTAAGGCAGCGTTGGAATATCTATCAAAATGGGGTTGGAATTTATGAAAAAAGAAAGACGCCTTCCTAAAGAAAAAGCTTTCAAACTTCTAAACTGTGTTTTCCTCAGTAGATTCAAAATGTAGATAGGCTATAGAATCAAATTACTGTTTTAGTTTATAATAGAATGATTGTTTAAAAATGGTCAGGAAAAGATAATTAAAATTGATAAGAAATATATTAATTAAATAAGAAAATATATTCTATAGATATAAACTTTAATCTATAGAATATATTGAAATATTATATCGAAAATTAAAGCAGGAGCCTGTTTAATGCATTTTAACAATATGTTAATATTGCCTTCATGGACCGTTTTTTATGTCCCATATATATTTTTTATATGCAAGCATATATATTTTTATATGCAATCCAGTTTCACACAGAATCTTTTTTTTATTTTAGATATAACAGATTTTATATAAAAAAAGGAAATTGAAAAATAAATATAGAAAAAAATACGTACAGATGGAAGCACTATTTTTTAAAATCGAGAATGAAGTTTGCTTCTTCTTTTATACGATTCGATTCAAAGTTTTTGTTTTTTGTTTTTTCGTCTTCTCTCATAGTATCTGTTGGTATTTGATGTGCTAAAATATTTTGCATATATGTTTCTGCTGTATGTTGCAATAAAAATAAAATGAAGAAAATAAAATAATATTTTACTTGCAACTGTTGGTGACCACTGATTTTCCCTGTTCAATGTTCATATTCAATAAATATTAGGCTGTCTCGTAAGTTTCGTTCCCATTTTTAATATGAAATGAATGCACAATATTTACTGTTTAATTGTTATATGAGAACTTTCTTCAATCTCTCAAAAAGCCTCATTATGCTTTCTTTCTAAAATTATTGGGTTTTGGGCAAGAAACAATCCTCTAGATACGCTTTCATTTCGCTAATGCATTTCAAACGCTTATAGCCAAGCATTCTTAAAAATGCTCATACGATTCTTGCAAACGCTTATTTTTTTAAGGAAGGAAAGAAGTAATAATCTGATGGAGCGAGATCTGGAGAGTATACGGGATGCGGTTAAATATCTCAATCAAACTCTAAGATATTTTCTCTTACGACTAATGTAATATGAGGTCTAGCCTCGTCATGATGAAAAACAACGCCTCGTTGGTTCTGGCAATTTTTTGTTTTGGTTTTGGCAGCTTTCAAGTGACGCAATTGCTGACAGTATTTCGTAAAGTTTGTTGTTTCATTTTGAGGCAGGAGCTCGTAGGAAATTACACCTTTCCAATCCCACTAAATGGACAAAACAAATTTCTTGGAGTATAGTTCCGGTTTTGCAGTATTTGAAGGTCTATTGTCCTTACACCAAGATACATAGATAGTTAATAGATAAGCTTGCATGTTAGCACAAGCAGAGCCAGATAAGGCCAGCACGATGAGAAAGAAACTTTTGGGACAGCTTAGTAGTATTTATAATTTATTCGCCAAACAGATTTTACCGACAAGCTTTCTAAAGTCTTGTTATTCATACTTTTAAAAAACCTTCTATTCAGTATATAGTGATATTCTTTCTAAAATTATATTTAACTCTTGCAAAATTTGAAAATTAATTTAAAGCGGAAGTGCTTAACTTCAATTAATTCTAAAACGGTTTTGCTGAAAGCAAATATGATCATTAAAAATATGTTAGTTGTGTATTGAAGTCTGATTTGCAGTATATAATAGTTATATTTTTCATGATAAATAATTAGATAAATTTTATGATAAATAATTAGATAAATTTTATGATAAATAATTTCATATTGCATTATTTTACTCCGCAATAAGTCATTCAGCGGTAGTTTAGGATGAGCAACGATCATTTAATAATAGTTGTTCAGCAACTATAATTTTCTTAAGCACCAACTGTAGCTTAATTTAAATTTTAAATGACCTTAAGTAATCTAGTTTAAAAATGTTTGAACTTAGTTAAGTTTAATATAACATACGTCCTGAGGTTACAATCTCAGAAAACAAGGAATAATAATTAAGCTGAGGTCAAATGCTGTAGATAAAAGTCTTCTGAATTTATCCTGGCATTATTTCGGTCATTATCATTTGAATAACTCACATTATGACCAGGCTCGCAGAAAAGCTTAGTTTTAGGCTATACTTAACTTTTCAAATAGAAATTACAATTAAGTTATGAAAAGGAATTTAGGTATTCAAGAAACTGCCTGAAACTTAAAAATTTCCGAAATATTATCCATTCAAGCAACAGATAGTTTTCCCCTTTCATATAAAATTGGATGCACCAGAAAAATATTCTGTACTATCGGAGTACGATTAATCTCTAGATTATTCTTTTATGTTGAAAAATAGTTTTCACTTCACTCATTCTGTTTGTGAGATTTTAGTATCATGGATTTATAAAGGTTATCAAAATAGCACTTGCAAAGAATAATTTTAAAACGAAATAAGAACAAGTAATATATCGGAATTATTCACGAGCAAAAGAATTTTTTATAAAAACTTCTGTATTATTATTTAATGCCTTATATGCAGAATATTAAAGTCGCTCCGTTAATTCTTCCATTATTTACAAAGCATAAATAAATGAAATAAAGGTTTTGGAAAGCTCAGATTTTTTTGTATATTTAAGCTATATTCTGATGCATTATTAGTTTTTCCGAGCATTAACTTTCTCTGGACAAAATGTACAAGCAAACAGACTTTTATAATAAAAATAAGTGTTGCTAAAATAAATTAAATCAGCCTCTTTTTGAAATACCCGTAGAAGTTTTGGGTTGTTTCTCTTATTTTTAGTCATGTATAAGTGGCCTGAATAACGCCTTAACTATTACTATATTCTAGTAAATTCTCCTTTGCTCAACAGTAATTGTTGCTGTGGAACAGAATTCAATAA
Source organism: Argiope trifasciata (assembly GCA_026543055.1). NCBI lineage: Eukaryota > Metazoa > Arthropoda > Arachnida > Araneae > Araneidae > Argiope > Argiope trifasciata. The sequence continues at coordinate 44,860 of JAPMOQ010008538.1, read as the reverse complement.
CAAAAATTACTGCTTAATGGATAATGGAAAACTACATTTCGCTCTACGAAAAAGCCCGAATATGGATAGTAAAACAAGCACAAACTAGTACTTTCAATATTTTACATGATATGCAAAGATACACAGAAGTCATAATGGTACAGCAAACGATTGGTATAGCACAATTCAGCGCACCCGTTCATATTACGATATCATTCCAAAGATAAAACTCCTCGTGTGAGTACTTCACCTTTTACGATCTCAAAACAAGATATGAAATTTCATGGAAGGATCTCTAGATCTCTGTTCCTGATAGAGATAGGACCGAAATTCAGGATTTCTAGAGCTTTCATTTTTGTTACTATCATAACAAAATTTTTCGTCTAGCTTTTAAATAATTACAAAGTTTGCCATCGCAGTTCGGGGATAATTGACCGAACACATTTTCAGCAACCATTTGAAAATATCTGCAAATCTCTCTTTTCAGAGCAATGAGGCTAACACCGCATATAAACAATATCACTGATTAGTAACAACAGATTATACTGAAAATTTTGAAATCATAATTAGACTCATATTATGTTATTTTGCATATATGCAGCTAGAAAATATTTCTTTGGTTTATTTATGTTAACATTTAATAAATCGCAGTAATTATATTTATATAATTTAAAGCTCAAAAAATAGAAATTTATTAGTAAAATATTTTTTACCTCTAAAAATAAATGCATGCATAGGTATTCATCTTAATATAGAAAGTCTGTATATAGTTAGAATAAGGTCATACCTTAAATGAATTTGTTATGTAGTGAAAGTTAATCTTACCTTTTGAATATTTTGAATTTTGCCGTTTTTAATCATTCAAAGACGTCAAAAGATTACATCTTTCCAAAGTATGAATGAGATTTATCATCATATGGTTAAGGATCAAAATTATATCAAAAAGTTAAGTTGACTTCCGTGGTATATAAATATAAAGTTTATCACAATCTCAAATTAAACGTAGACATTAACTTCTTAAAACAACTTCATGGACAGATTTTGTATTTTAACAATCCTTCTTCTGAACCAATTTGAAAAACGTGCCTCTGTCCCGTTTTCACGTCTAGTGCTTTTCTTTGAAACTTAATGATTTTTTCAGTTTTTCCACAAAACAACTTTTCAAAGAAATGGACAACTTTCGCTTTGTATAAAAAAAAGTGACAACAACCGACAGTAGGAGAAGAGAAGACAACTGTCGTTTGGTAAGGCGAGATCTTTCAATCTATCTCCTGGAGATTGACATTCGAAATCGGAAGCAAGGATCGAAAGAAATCTTCAGGGGAACAGAAGGTAGAGGCGGGGGTGCGAAATGTGATTTCTGCTGTCGTTAACCTCACGTAGTGTGTCAAAGATTCAGTGTTTCGTGTCCCTGGAGGCGCTTTGGCTATTTGATACCACCTGAGACAGCCCCTTGTGTTCGTAAATGTCTTTATTTGATGACAGTAAATTTGTTGGTTTGTTGCAGCTTTCTTCGCAGTTTTTTTTCTTGAGTTTATATGCTTTTCCTTAGCCACTGGAATTGTAAAGTAAACTGAATTTAATAATTGCTTGCAAATTAATAATAATAATTGCAATTTTTTTGTTATTTTATTATTAAAGGAAATATAAGGATTTTTTATTTAAATTGAAAGAATGTAACTGCTATATTGTTAATGTAGCTGTATGCCAAGGTTTCCACCTGCATTTGAAGTTCTTTATACAATGATATTTGAAGCTTCAAATAAAATAAATATAAAAAATTTAATATGTTATAATTTTTTTAATAACTTGAATATTTTTAAAAAATATTTAAGGAAACAGATTTTTTACACCAAATTTATCCTTTTCCTAATATTTTCAATCTGAAAGTAATAACTAGTGTAGTCTAACTTTCATTGCATATAATTATAAATGCATTGCTTAGAGATTGAGGAAAAAGTTTATGAATTACTCAAAAGGATTTTAATTTAGAAGAATTCCAACATAAAATCTCATGTTTTGTCGAGATTTTAGTCCTTTTTCTAAACTTAAAATGTGCATGACTTTACAATAATTTGTCATAACATTAATATTTTGGATCCTTCCCTAGCCAACCTTATAAACAAAATGTATGCTAAATTGCAAACAGAAAATTTTAACTGTTTTGGTCATGTTTGATAAAGGAGAATTTTTTGAAAAACTTCTTTCTGGGAAAACAACTACTCGGGTTTAAAATTCTTGCCTTTTATCTTTAATGAGGTGAAAAAATAATTTTTAATTCATCAAACCATCCCTAGGTTTGCAAATTATATCTTCCTTTTCATTTAAAATTCCTTTTTTCAAAATGTTTATTATTTTTTATTTATCTAATTTTTATAAGATTTCCATGTTTCTTTAGTGAAAAACTTGAAAATCCATGTTAACTTAGAGAATTGTTTCAGGTTAATAGTATGTCATTTATTGCTTTTTATGCTCTTATATCAGAAATTATATAGTCGAATATCAAGAAACTCTTGTAAATAGGAAATCTAAATTTACAAAAATGACCTCAAAAACAAAGAAACTCATAATGGTAAGCATTATAAAATAATACTTATATCTATATAAAGAACGAACTGAAATAAAAATATACTAATATTTTTATTTAAAAAAACTACTTATTAAAACTTACTTTTTATGCTTTGAAAAATATTCCAGCATTCTAAAATTTTAAACAATAATTTTTGCTTTTCTGAGGTAAAATTAATCGATTTAGGAACTTCTTAATATTAGAATTTTCATAACCACTCTTGGGAAAGTTCCCCAATGAATATACAACGTTCAGAGAAGCCGCATTGAAATTATTTGAAAGAATGAAATCAAAGATTCAGAAATCAATGAGTTTTGGTCGTTAATGAGGGGAACTTTTTTTGTTGTTTAAAATTTTAATATGGCAGAAAGATTTTACTAAATGCAATTAAAAAACATAAGGAAATTTAGATATAGTAATTGTTCCTGAGCAGCAGCTTTATGAATAGAAAAAACAAAAAATAAATACAGTTACATCATTTAAACAATTTTTCAACAACCCTCTGGCAGAGGGGTAGCGCGTCTTCCCCGTGTTCTCGGCTTTCAAGATTGGGTATGGTTAATCTTCTTAGCAACCCACGCATCTCACAGATAGAACCATGGTTGATCATGGTTCTATCTATGAGATCTGTAAATCTACTTTCTCTAATAAGGGTTTGCACAAGCGAATGTGATGCTTGAGAAGCTAAGACGTATTCTTGACTCTAATGAAAGCAAGAAAAGCTTCCTTGGCTTCAATAACTGATTTCTTCAGCTAGCTTGCCCATACAAAGTGCAATTAGAAGCAACAGTAAATGACTTTTCCAATTCTACTATGTGTTTATCCTAAAAGACTTAGAAATGGACTACTGAGTAATGAATCAGACAGTACTATCAATATAATGGCAAAGTAATTAAAAAAACATATCTCGATTTATATTATATATAAAAACATATCTTTAACCGAAAATATAAAAAAATAATATCATTGATTAACACTATTTACAGCATTTTGGAAAGAGTTGTGGAGATTCAACTTGGGATCTTTTTAGATAAGTTAAGTCGGAGTGAAAAAAAAGTTTAGATTGAGAAAGAAATTATTTTCAATAATTTATATATAATTTATCATACATGTATCAATTATTTATATATAATTTACAAAATTATAGATATAATGCGATACAAATATAGTTTGGTTAAACAAAAAAAGATTAATATTCTTTGTTAAATACGAAAAGAGCAAAAAAGCGTTTCTTATTAAAGTTGTATTACATAAAGAAAGATCTTTATGTAACATTATGAATTTACTTTTCTTTAAGCTCCAAAAATATCAATTGTTAGAATATTCCAATATTTTATCTACTTCTCAATAATTATTCAAAAGCTTCTTTAAAGAGCTTTAATATTCAATATCGTATAAAGCTTGGAATGCCCGGAAAATGGAACGCTACAAACGGAAAGCAAAACCCTTTCATCCCAAACAAATATTTACGCACTCTTTAATCCTTTCCTTACCATCAAACAATCGAGAAAGCGAGTTAATTACAGTATTTGGAGGGTGCTTCATCAACAATTCTGCTATCATTATGTTGACAAATTATAAACTCGTTTGCCTGGAACCACGGCTGAGGCGTTTCTTAAAAGACTTTTCCAAATGATTTGGACTGAACTCGAGGGCAGAAACTCTGCAGGGACCCATTTTTATGACAGGCTGTAAAATTTCCTGTTTTGCGAAGTCATCGACTTAATGTCCCTTTTGCATCAGAGGAATTAGGATTTTACAGCCATTGCACATTTGCTCACAGCGAATAATGGGGAAACGATTGCTTTATTGAGGTTTCTGTTTGATGTGGTGCCATCTGTTTAGAGTAAAGTTTTCGAATATAGTCTTATCTGCTCTCAGCCTAACCTTAAATAGAGTTATTATACGATTAAAAAAACCTTCAACTGTCTTTAATTGAGTATCTGAATAGTTCAGTAACTTTAAATGGGTTTATCTTGTTTAGTTCATTTGTTAAAGATGATTGACTAACTTATTACAGCTTTTAACTTAGCTTTTCCTTTTGTTCATTTGAATTAGTTATAGTTTGTCAGTCTTTTGAACAGGAAGAAAGAGTGAATTGCTCTAATTTCTAAATCAGATGTGAGAAATGAGGATTTTTTCTTGGACTAGAATCTTTCAAAAGCAGGATAATGAAGTTTTTAAATCTATCTTTAATTATTTATCGACTATTTACGATTAATAAAGCATATTGAGTCCTTGAAAAAGAAGAACATATTAAGAACTTTATTTAATATGCTTTACGGAAATAAAAGAATTAAATATTGGCTGAAAAAAATCATTCCTTCTTTTATTTCATCCTAATATGTTCTTAATGATGAAATAAAAGAAGGAATGATCTTAGGAATAATAAAAGAAGGCGTAGTTTTTTTAATTCAGTTTATACGATAATCAATTGTTTTTTTAAAAATCTTGAATAAGTTTATACAAAATGTTCATTTTCTATTCCGATTCTTTGATAAATGATATTATTTTTCTTTCCGAAATAATTTTTCAAATTTTTCTTTAAAATATATGCCAATATTATTAAAATCATGATTTATGAATGAAAAAATATAAAATCCATATCCTTCACTAGGACATATATTGATCAATTAATGAGTTCCACCTTAGTGTTCCATGTATAAAAAAACTATCAAATGAAATAAGTAAAAACTATCAAGCTTCCTGCTTTGAAATATAATTACTTTAAATATTATTCAATATTCAAAATTACTTTCCGATTATTAGGAATATTTAAATGAAAAGATTTTTAAGAATATTTAAATTACTTTTTATTAAATATTTTTAATCACAGAGGTTTCCTTCTAAGCTATAATATTTCAATTCTCAATGTATTTTAATGAATAGTTATACATTAATAACTATTTAACTCTTGATATTTTAGTGAATATTTAATCATTTAATAGTTTTTAAATTTTAAGAAAGTTTCATTATTGCATATTATAAGGCACAAAGTAACCTTCAGTTATGGAATAAAGTATAGTACTTCAACATATTAGTTCTTCTTGATAAAATTGTTATTAAGTAATTGTATTTTTAAATATAATATTTGCAACCATTTTTGAGGGATTAAAGACTTATGTGAGAGAAAAATTTCTATTTTTGGAAACAAAAAATTTGGAGGAATTAAGAGTGAAGCAACATTGGAAATCAATCATTTAAATATGTTTCTACGAAGTTTATACCACTAAATATTTTTATGAAGTGTTTCTTCATAATTGATTTTAAAATAAAATCAAATTTATGAGATAATCATCATTTTTGCAAACACTATTCTATTTTTTCTTTATTTATAATTTTAGTAACTATTTACATTTGAAATTTGTAAATTAAGAATGCAAATTAATTATCTGCATAACAAATTAATAAACCTCTCTATAAAAATTTTATTTTAGAATAATAGAAAGAGTTAAATGTTGCTTCAGTTTCTTGTAGTTTTCAATGATGTTTGTAAATTAATTCTTCATGTGACATTCAATATAAAATACGTGTTTCAGCACTATTAAATATGAAGCAATTTTATGTATGAAGCTTATTATAGTGTTTTAATTTGGTTATATTAATTTATTTCCTGCATATATTAACGCAAAATTTCGTTCTACAGTTTTGTTAAAATACTCAAGACATCATGTGATGAAAAAACCTTTTCAAATTAATGTCTTTAAAATAGACAAGAGGCAATAATTTAAGTATGTGAAATGAAAATTTAAAGAATTATAAAACGACAACAAACATATTCAATTTCTAAATTTCGCTAAAAAATTTATTTCATTAAATGTCTAAAATGATTTTTTATAAAGTTAACAATTGAATACTTTCGCAAAGCAAGGAAGAATTATGATGTTTTTAAAGCATTTCCTCAACAGTTAAATTTTTTTTATGTTGAATATGCAGCCTTTTAAGACAGATAAAATTCCACACTGATTTCAGAGAAACAAGATTAATCTGTACTCAGAAAATTGTTGTATGACTCTTAATAGAGCAGAGGTTTACTGATTTAGAAAATAGCTTTTCTCAGAACTGTTTTCGATTTCTCAAAATGTTCCAGTAAGAAACAATTTCCTTTTAAATAATCTGTATATAAAAAAAGGAGTGCCTACGTTCAAATATTTTCCGTTTAGAAAATATTTCTTGGAAACAATAAGTAGAAAAAAGATCGAGAAAAAATGATTTGATATTTCTCGGAAGAAAATATTGAATCAATGAATAACGATAATAAGTCTCGAATATTGCCACTTTTATTGTTAATACAGTTAAACAGCTTTTTTTACCAAGACATCAAATTTATGTGCAATAAAATGTTTCTGTTCTTTTTTTAGAAGTGCTCCCATATCTGTTGGAAGAAATAAATACATATATTTTTAAAAGAGATATGCTTAATATACTTTTACTTGTTTTAAGGGTGCTGAATGTTAAAGGACTAATAATTAATCCTTATCTTATTGCCTAGTCAAAAGTTTCAATTAAATACATGGAGTTGTTTTTAAAAACATAAAATTGTTCCCAACAGTTCTTTCGACATTGTCAATTCATAATTCATTTGTAGAGATAAATTCCTTTCATAATTTTATTTAAAAAAAGCATTTAATCCGCATATATGTTGTCCTCGCTATAGCATCTTTAAAAAAATTAATATGTGTTTTAAATTTATTTCATATAGCTAAGAGGATTAGTTTAATGAGATAAATGAACTTGGAAGAAAATAATACCATGTAATTCGAGAATTATAACCGAAAGATATGTTTCCTTTTAATAATTCTTAAATCATCAATGGTTGAATAGAATGAAAATAACTTATACAATTGACAAATTATCAGATAATACTTTGTAATTATTGAA
>JAPMOQ010008538.1:897-32431 GCA_026543055.1 Argiope trifasciata | reverse complement strand
TTTTTAACACTGCGAGGAAGAGGAATAATTTCTTAAAGATTTAAATGCAACAATAATTGCAATCTTACTTAAAAAAATAGGTCTTTAAATGTTAATTTTCAATTTAATATATATTGTAATTGAAGGAAAGGATTTTTCATTACTGAATTTAAATTACATTAAAATTTATGAGGTATACCAAGTTTTATTATTTGTAGGTTCAAGTACGGTTTTTATTTTCGATTGTTTTCTTTATGTTTAGTTTTATTTTTTACTGTCAGTCTTAGAAAAGTTTTAAACAAAATTATTTCTGAATAAAATCTATATTCAAGAAAGATTCTTGGTACATCACAAGTTAGTTACTTAACCAGTCATTATTAATCAAATACACATTTTTTAATGTTTTATATTTTTATGCCAACAAGCTACAATATACAACAAATTTTCTACATTTCAACAAAATTATATGTATTATCATGATATTACATATATGATTGGAAAAACACGGAACTAAAATTTTCAACGTTTGCCTTCTCATTGCATTGTCTGTATAAAGTAAACGAAGCTTTATTATTTTGAAAGTAAGAAAGCGAATTGTGTGACGATTTTACTAAAATATTAAACCATCAGTTGATAATAAATCTCTTTTGAAATCTAACGTTTGTAATACTTTTTAAGGGATGAACACTCACAACATCTAATATTGAACTATTAAATTTTTTTCGAAAACTTATTTAATTCTGTAGTTTTTTTTAATGAGAAAAAATTTGTTTTTAAAACCAAAGTGTTAGCTTTTACCCGAAGAGAGAATATATTTAATTTTATGACTGAATGTTTTCACAGTATCAAGTAAGAAAAAAGCTGCAATTCTGGAATTTTCGAAGTAATAATGCTCTCTATTAAATTTTCTTGTAATCAATCTTAAAATAGTTTTCGACCACCTATCAAATTCCATACAAACTTTTCTGATACAAGGCGTCTTACTTAAATAGAAATTGTATCGTGTTTTGTAATATTTCAAGCATTTACGGTTATTATTTTGAGATACGTTGAAATTGAAAGAAATTTTAGGAAATAATTGCTCATAGTTATTTGTAACATTTCTCGAAATTTTCACCAGTGGAAACTAGGTACATTCTTTGTACCTATTTTTAAAATAATCTTTGTATATATTCTGTCTTTCAGACAATTATTAAATTTCTCTAAAGAAACTAGCAGAGGAAAGAAAAATCAGTTTTCATAGAAAAAATATAATGAATGAAAAATGATAAGTCACATATATCTTTAATTTTATTGTTGTTGGGGTTACAATTACTTAACATTCTTGTAACCAGTCAAGAAATTCATTGTTCAATAAAATATGTTTCAGTTTTTGTGTTAGGGATGGCTCTACTTTAATTGGGAGTAATAAATACAAATCTTTTGAGATAATATTAACTCAGTATACCTAAGTCCACCTACAGGTTGCTGGTGTTTTAATGTACTATTAACTAAGTTGATTTTAATTTCTAATCTTTATAGAATTTCCAGTATTCTTGATATAAAGAAATGCAGCTTTAGAGTGATATAATTTAACAACTGATACAGAAGTTAGCATTCTTTATTTTTTTATATGAAATAACACAAATATAATTGTCGACTTTGTAAACATAAATATTTAACTGTTGTTAAAATCTTGCCTTTTCAGTGCTCCCTTTAATTTTGATATCGAAATTTGTAGAATTCCATGAAAAAAAACTTTAAAGACAAAACAAAAATAAATTATGATATACAAAATAGAAATTTAACATTCGCAACAGAAATTATTGCGATTATTTAACACTTCTCTCATTTGATTATGAAATTCTAACGTCAATGATATTTAATTCTTTAGAAAATACTAGTTGAAGTATGGCAGAACATAAAACAGATGTTGCAAGCGTCAGGAGCTTAACAATGAAAATAAAACAACTTAACTAAAGACAACTAAAAAAAGAAGGAAAAAAAACTGATTAATAATATTTAAGATTAAAAAAAGGAAACTATAGGATTCTGACATAATTAAAGCCATTTATTACATTTTTAAAAAAATACAGTAATATTGGATAACAAATATAACAGTTTTGCACTTTAATACGCTAAATGCGAATTTATTTAAACTAACATATAATTTAAAGTCTTTCTTATGCAGAAAAAAAAAATCTAATGAGAGAACCTATTATATTAAAGACTTTCTTCTTTTATCCAAAAGAATACACCATTTAAAGGGGAAGAAGGATGCATTTTAAGCTCATTAAAAATGACGGAAACTTTTTTTACTGATACATCATTTAAAAAACAAATACTTTTTTTCGCTACATTTTGATGGTATAGTTTTTATATGGAATATTTTTTTCCAACAGAAAAGAAAAGGTTGCAATACTTTTTGATAAGGCCATTGCACCAGAATCGACATATTCCATTTTATAAACAAACTGTATCAATATGTCAAAAAATAAATGTTTAAAGTTCAGTTAGATTTTTTATTCATGTTGTTCTTATTCCTTATCATTCCGGCCATTCTTTAGGATGTACTTAGCTTGTGGATATCTTGACAGTAATAAAAATATAAGCTGATGAAGGCGTACTTGTAAAGAAATAGTATATATATTTCCTTTATTTATTTAATATTTTTACCTTATGAAAACGTGAGTTGCTCCGTATTTCCCACTGTCAGCTGTTCTTCTAAATTCAATCTTCTTTCACAAGATAAATTTTTATTAGTCAATAAAAGGAATTCTATAAAAGAATGGGGTTTCGCTCGGAACTGATCAAATAAGTTTCAAAAGCGCAGACAACTTGAATGTTTCATTTTGTGCCCCAAGATTTATAAACTAACTGCTGAAATATACCACAGTTATAATGGAGGATTTAATATATCCGAAGTGAGCTAATATTTCCCACATTCTCTGATGCAGTTTTTATAAGGCAAAAATTCGAAAAATCCTTTTCTTTGATTCATAAAACCATAATGCATTATTTAATTTTGTATCTGCATTTTTTTTTTCGTTTTGGGAATTGTTGAGATTTTAAAATTATATTTCCTTTTAACAAACTTTCTATTTATATTATTGAGTGATTATGTTTATCAATTTGTTTTTGTCTAAGATGCAAAAAATAAAACTTATGGAAATTTATTACATTATTTTTTACCAACAATTTAAGAGGACAAAGTGAAAAATATTGGGAAGATCTAATAGCATAACTTTAGATGATTTGAAATCTTAGTTACATTCATAATGTTGCTTACACTGCATAGAATATTGAAGAATTAAATTTAAAAAACTTTTTTAAAATAAATTTTCTTATCGTCTTCTTTTAATCGCCCAACTATTAAGTTTTTGTTTAAGAGTTTGCATAGAAACACAATATTGTATTTTATTTTGCGTGATTAAAGCGTTTTCTAAATGCTTTTAATTTTAAAGATATTTTCTTTGTTTAAGTATTAAACTTATAATTCCTCATTATAACTTTAAAGAATTTTTTTAGTAAATTTCAATACCAGATGGCACCACAAACATAATGTCTCATTTTAAATAAATATTACCGATATACTATTTTGATATTAAGATAATGTATTATTTGGCGCAGATAAAAGCTTTTTCTGAAATCTTTTAAATTTTTAGCTTTTAATTTTAATTTTAAGCTTTTAATTTTTTTTGTTTAAGTATTAAATTTATAATTCCTTATCATAACAGTAAAGAATATTCTTATCATTTAAATCATTTTCACTATCAGATAGCACTACATACATAAAGTCGCATTTTAAATTAACATTATCGCTATTCTATTTTGATATTAAGATAATGCATTACCTTTTAAAACAGTAAATGTAAAATACTAGTAAAGTGCGACATATTAAACTGTGAAAAAAAAAAAGGTTCCATTGCTTGATGAAAGAAGAGTCGAATCTCTAATGACAGTAGTATGACATAATTTTATTTTAGGTTTGATTTGCCCCTTTTCATTTAAATTCCTAACTCTTTCTCCAAATTTTATAGCAGTAACAATTTGCTCATGGTAAACTTATTAAATACTTTTATATGAGCTTGGATATAATCGTTGTCATTGATGTCATGTCTGTGTTAACACGGAAAGGGGTTGCAGGGCCTTCTGAAGGTAAAGACCCCTGGGCACCTGAAGGCAGAAGTCTGACTTTTAACTCAAATGAAAGTGACACACTCGCATTCGCTTGCACAGCCCCTTTTTACAGTGGGGCTCATTTACGCATCTCACTAATAGAACACAATGGAAGAACAACTGTGCCCGAACTTGACTCGAACACGGGACACCTAGATCAAGGAGAAGACACGTTACCCCTAAGCATAGACCCCTAAGCCAGTATAATTGCAATTATTGAATTAACAAACATTATTGTTGAAAAATGTAAGGAATTATTTAAAAAAATAATTTTTTTAGATACAAATATGCTTTTACAAGAGTATAAAAATTATATGTACATTAATATAAATAAATATATATGATTTTATATATTTACAATAATATAAAAGTTAAAAATACCATTATTTTTAATTAAAAATCCACCTATTATTTTTTTATATCTTCGCATCTTTTATCAAATTATGCGTCACGTTTGAAAACCGTAGTTCCTACAGTTTAGTTGTAGAGTGTTTAATTTTTTTTGGTTGTATCTATTACAATTTACAAATAGTACGTGCCTATAAATATTAAAATATCAAGAAAAAAAATCGCATTATATTGAGTTTTTAAAAATATTTATTAAAAAATTCCTAAAAACAAAAGTAAAATTGATCATTATCAAAGAATTATGAAATCTTATTGTAAGCAGAGTTTCGAATAATATATCCATTTGAATACATTTTTCTTTCTCGAACTATTGTTTATACTTAAAATTTTTAGTTTTAGTCAAATTTTGATTTTAAAAAAATTGAAAAAAACTGGGAAATTTTGGAATTTAATATCCCTGTCAGAAATTTCTAAATAGAGTCACTTAAAAAGGCTTCAAATATTTCCAACCCCCCCCCCCCCCAAAAAAAAACAACCCACGATAGCTCTAAAACTAACTAGCATATCTTTTTGTCTTATTAGAAAATTCTCCTCCTTTTTATATATACCGTTTTGCAACCGTAACCTTCAGACGATACGTAGTCAAATTGTATCTTGTGATGCATTATTTTTGTCAAATACAATATAATCCTACGGAATAGAAATGCATAAAATCTGTATCTAGCGATATCCTGAAAGTTTATCGCAGTAATCCAAATCCTGTGGATATTCTGAATCAGTTGTGCTGTCAAAAGAAGCAATAATTTGGATATAAAAATGTTTTTGGGTTGACAAAAATAAGTGACGCAGCTATCGGATATATTCATCACATCTACAAATAACTGTCTAATTCTAAAAATCATTATATTTTGTGTCGAATATTTTTATTAAATACGATTTTATGAAATAAATTTAATATTTTCTTTGATTTTGCATTCCTATTTAGTTAATATTGATCATGAAGTTAAAAAGTAAATTTATGAGATATAAAGATTGTGAAAAATTTTAGCATATTGCGAGTATACAAGACGTTTATATGTTTCTTTTTCACACTTCTGTCTTTTTTTTTCATGCATTATTTTTCACTGAAAATCTAGGTAAATAAAACAAAATTGCTTTTTTTAATTAATTCAGAAATTAATACTTTTAATTTATATCATGGAAAGCTCTAAAAAGCGGAAAAGTGAGTTTACATTGATGCAAAACAAATGAAGCCATGAATACATGCAACAAACTACCCTGAACTCTTAACAGAAGTACAAAGAGGAGTTTATTAAAGAATTCCAGCAAGAATGTAAAGTATTGTAGTCACAAAATGCTGATTCATATTCAGAGGTTGTCTTTTACTAAGTAAGCATTCAAGCATCAACTAAGTAGTTCTTGTAATTAATATTCTTGTATGAGTAATTGGAAAGTGGATCTCTGCTGGATACTTAAGATTCATATATATTGTCATCATCTTTTGAGAAACTTCTGATGTACTTTGAAGACGATTATTTATTTTATAGAATGACAAAGGTTAAAACATATAGTCTGAATCGTCTCAGAATGAATAAAATGCTTTTGATTCTCCAATTGCCCAACTGATTTGCTGATTAAGTACATAGTGATGTTTTTTTTTTCAAATGCATAGATAGTTTTGCTTTAAATGCTTAATATTAACAGAAAAATAAAAATATTTTTTGATTCTGATTAAAAAAATTAAAGAAAGAAAAAATCATCATTTGGGCTGAAGATATTTTATCTATCTAGTGAAAGCTGACTGCTTTGTTATTTTTCTGCATGACTCACCAAAATATACTTTCAACTTAAATAAGCAAAATCAAATGCAAAGACACTAAAAAATACTAATATGTCACGGAAATAAAAATTGATGTAACTAACCCTTTTACTACACCTTTATATGTAGTTCAAATATTATATCATTTAGACCAATAGAATGCATTCTAGAACCCACTGAAGTGGGAAACCTATATTTTGGCGGTTCTGTATTTAATTTTTAATGTTTAAATAATTGAAAAATGGTATTTAATTAAATAAGCGTAGGGTTTGAAAAAATAGGACTGAACATTGAGTGCACCCAACTGCTCAGAGTGTTCCATGAAAGTAACCTAAGCTCAAGCAAATAATAAACAAGTGCTTTAATATGGAATTGTTTAATATCAAAATTTCTCTTTTTAATAGGATAAAGTTCTGAAACTGCAATTTATTGATGCACTGTTTGATTATAAATGCAAAACCAAACTTAAAACTTTATCATAAAAAGTAATATTTTGATTCACATATTTCCAAAATCGTTTTGTTTGTAATCACTGTATTATTTAGTAATCAGTTTTTTAAATAATTATTTGTCGATTTAAATTAATTCTAAATATCTTCGACATAACAGTTAAGGAATGCATTTATTTGTTTTATTCAAACAAATTTAACAGGGACTCAATAAGTCGCTTTCATTGCAATGGTCTTATCTCAATTCTTTTATGAGATATTTAATCACGTGATTTTTTCCGAGTGAATTTTTTTTGAATAATTAGGGAGCTTGTATGACGAATAAGAAAATAAAGTTATATCAATCCCATTGAGAATGATGCATTTGAAAGGTAGCTTATCTGAGCAGTTGCGCTTTTATTGGCCACTATAATTTCATTGATAATGATTCCATTTGAAGGGCAAATTACACAATTAAAAGATAATTTAATGCTGAATTATGATCTTCAAGGCATAAAAGATTTAAGTGAAACTAAACTAAATCAATATTCGCTGTAAACCAGCTGGAAGTCAATGTAATTATTATTCAATAGTGTGACATGCATAAAACTCTGTATAATATGTTACGACATTTACATATAACAGAAAATCTTATTGGGAAGTTTTTTTTTGTAGAATTACAAGGGATATCAGGTAAAAATTTCTTAGTGTTATTAAATTCGTAGAATAGATTCTGAATACATAAATAATCCTCACATAAGCTCTTAAGAATCATAAATATGAGAGTTTAAAAAATGAAATTAGAAATTTTACTGACACAAGTCCTGTAGAAACGTATTGAGAAGGTTTTGATGAATTACAAAATATTCTCCTTACAAATAAATTCGAAGAATATATTTTGAATACATATATAATACTTCATCTTTTTTCAAAAAATCCTAAACATTAGAGTTTTGAACAAAATTAATATTTTTACTGATTCAAGACATATGAAAACATACTGGAAAATTTCTCAAGTACTACAAAGCAATATCAGACAATCTTTGTATTAGGTATTCTTTGTATTATTAAATTGCAGAATAGAGGCTCAATGCATACACAGTATTTCATTATCCTATCAAAAACCAGGCACAGTAGAGTTTTGACTAAAATCAAAATTTTTACTGACATAAATCTTGCAGAAACATATTTGGAAGTTTTTTGGAGGATTACAATGCAATACTTTACCAGAATTGTCTTCGTATTATTAAATTCGTAGAGCTATGTATTGTTTGCTGAAGCTGAATACACATATAATCCTCTCTCAAAAATTACAAATATGAGAGTTTAAAAAACTATAATTTGAATTTTTACTGACACAGGTCTTTTAGAAACACAATGGCAGATTTCTGGAGAATCACAAAGTAATATCAAACCAAAATATTCTTCTTACAGTTAAATTCGTAGAATAGATCTTGAATACATATACAATCCTGACATAAATTCTCAAAAATCCTAAATACGATTGTTTTGATAAAAAAATAATAAGGATTTTTACTGACAAAAGTCTTGTAGAAACATTTCCCTTCCTTGAGCAATTGAAAAAAAGTTTACAGATTTGTTTGCGATGGCATTTCATCAAGAAATCATTATTTCACATAATTAAACTCTAAGTATGTGTATTAGAGAACGAATACAACTAAACTTGGAATTTTGAAATCGAAAAGATAGAAAAAAGGGCTTGTTTTTGTATACTTTTTATTCCTTTTTTAATTTTAGATACTCTTTCCTTGACTGTCAAGTTCGTATAAATTACAATTCCGTGTTCTTTTTAAGAGAGGAATAATGAAAATAATTCCTTCCCTGTTAAGAGTGAAAAATTAAAAAGAAAGAGAAAAGAATAGTGTGGAAATAATATATTTTTTTTTGTGTTTCGCTATTTTTTTCTCCTATTTCTTTATTTCGGACTAAGCCTTTTCCCCCACCCAACTTGGCACCAGATTTTATCGCAATTCTGTTTCATTTTAAAGAATTTTTTTCGTTCTTATTTTTGTTATCACTTCGTCCGATTCCCGTTATGCAGTTGTGTTACAGCCTTTCATGGAGCGACTCTATTCCCCATTGTTAAATCGAACTGTTCGCTTGGAAATAATCGCCGAACTAAGCTTTGCGCGATTCCATCTTTTTGTCTTGTTCATTTATATTTTATAGTTTTACTGCAGATTATTTTTTTACACATCTCTCTGCCTCTTATAGTTTATTTATTGCTTCGTTTCTGCAAAGTAGTATCTCAAAAATTTCACTTCGGACTTCAGCATAGGAAAAGAGTTCATTTTAGAAAAGCGGACCATATTTTTCCAGCTCGGTTGTTTTAATTTCATAATACTGTTTCTTTTCATATAAATATGCCATATATATTTGTTGCTGGTAAGTGTGCATTTTTAGTTTCTTTTAACGTTTCAAAAACCGACTCGATTTCTTCTAGTATTCAATATTCGTGTGTTTCTGCTCAATTCGCTTTTTTGAAAAAGGGACGAAAGAAGACTATTCAATAGTTAAAGAAATTCATTCGTTAATATTTTCAAAGAAAATATTGTAAAAGGCTTTTGAAAATGCAGCTAAGTTTCTGAAAATTCCACTTCTATATATTGGGTCGTTCGGAAAGTCATTTCGTATTTTTGTGTCAAAATGAAAAGAAATTTTCGTTTAATGAATAAATTATTTATTAAATTATAAAATTGCCATTCTGGTCTAATACCTTTTGCCATTCTGGTCTAATACCTTTTGGTAGTAACATGATTACACGCTCATAAAAGTTTTGGTCTTTGCTGTAAAAAAAACTGATCGAGGTGGTTTTTGGCCTCCTCATTTGAAGGAAAAATTTTGCAAATTAGTTCTGGTACTGATGTACTGTTAACACATCTTCTCCACACATATTGGCTAATTTATTTCTGGCTTGAACAGCATTTTTACCTTTTATAGCAAAAAAGAAAAAAATGACGAAAATGCTGTTTATTGCTCTCCATATTTTAAAGGGCACCATCCAAAAACTACTGCGAAGAATCAGCTGCACTTTTTCACACTCAAACCTTGCTATATCAGCTCTTAAAACATAAAATGATTTTGCGGTTTAAGTATGAAATTGGGTGCGAAAAATGCAATTAAATCCTTTGTCAGGAAAAAACGAAATTACTTTCCGAACAACCTAATAATAATCATTGATGTACTATTGTTGTATTGATAAATATAATAAAATGTAGGGTGAAATAAAAGACAACATTTTAGGGGTGTATTTACAAAACGTCCCTTTTTTTGTACATGGAGAAAGTTTTGATTTACAATTTTTCTTTGCCCGATTTAACCAATACACACAATTGATGAAACGTACAATTCATATTTATTGTTTTTAAATTTATTACTGACATACATATTTAAAACTAAGATCAATACAGATTAAATTTAAATCTCTGAAGCGATAATAGGAAGAAAATAAAATAAAATAATAACTAATGCAAAATAACAGAATAAAAAATAAAAGAAGCAAGTAAATAGAGTGAAAGAAAAAAATGAAATAATTGTTAGAATAGAGTGAGTACAGAAAAGGTCATTATTGACTTCCATAGTTAGAAGTTTATGAAGCACATTAAAAAAATCTTGGAATAATGATATCTTACATATAAAAATTAAGTTAATTTTATACATTTCACTGATTTCTGCAACTAATTAACGCTTTACATGCTTGTATCCTCTCTTCTAAAAAACGTTATTTTTTGATAGATTTTTAAAATAATTAGTACTGTAAATGCTTTGTTTAAGTGGGAACCAATTTATTCCTTACGAATATACTTTTTTTGAAATATTTCTTATCTTTCAAATTATTTCTTATCTTCCACTCTGAAATCATTACTGAACAGAATTTTTATAATACTATGTCCATGTGAAGATGGATTGGAAATTAGATTTTGGAACGGAAAGGCAAAATAAATAAATAAATAAATAAATAAAGCGTAGGAATTTGATGTATTCTTGTTTTCCAGTATAGGAAATACACGAAGAAAAAATATTGAAAAATTCAAACTCGAAATTTTGACAATTTCCCACAATGCAATTCTTCTCAAGACCAAAAGAATATTTTTGGAACTATACCTCTCTGTTTGAGAACTCCATAACACAAGAACGCCTTGAATAAGACTGATGAAATTTGGTATAAAAACTTAACAAGAAGTTTACAGACGTTTATCATATCTACAACGAAATCTAATCAGAGGAAATCGGTTTCTACTGCTCAAAAGGATAAATCTTCAATATTACATCTATAAAAACGAAATGGACGGATTAAATTTGGCTCATAATTTTAATACATAATGAGCAAATTATTATATTTTGAATACAAATCTTTACAATATTGATCGTCAGTCAGTCTGTACTTTCTCATTCACATAAGAGCAATAACACACAAATGTAATGACTTAAGTAAGGGATAATTGCAATTCAATTTTGTAATTATAATTGTGGTTATAGGTAAAATTTTGATTTTAATTACTTTGAAAAAAAAACCCTTCGAAAATACTGCTTTTATTTTTTTTCTGTCGGTATGAAAGATTAATATTCAATTAAGGCTCGTTAGATTCAATAAAAAAGGTTAGATTCAGCTCCAAAATATATAACTGATTTTCTGTTTCTTCTATATTAATAGTATTTCAGTAATTAATGGCCAAATATTCTTCAAAGATTCCTTGATAAATTCAGTAAAAATATTAGATTTAAACCAAAGACTTTTCGTAGTTATTTTTTCAATATTTAAAGATAATTAAGTACTGCATAATATTTATGCATGAAAATAAAAATCTGAGTACTTAATACTTTGACTATGATTCATAGTTTTACACCGGAGAGGGAAGGTGATAACATCTTCATTAGATTTTTCCGAAATTCTTTTAGGAAACGCCCTTCTACTACTTTATATTTACAATTCTGGATATTTTCCCTCAACTGCAAGTTCATATAAATTATAATTCCTCATTCATTTGGAAAAACAAAAGATAAAAAAGAAATTTATTCTGGCGAGACTTAAAAAAGCAAGATGAGAAAAACTATGATTGGAAATATCAATTTTTTTTATCTTCTATCTATTTATTTTAAATTTTTTTATTTTATTTTACTCTAAGCCCCCTAGTCTCGCTACCAGGACACAAATCTTATTACAGCCATATTGTATTTAAAAAAGTTTTACTGAGAAAATTTTATTTTCTTTTATTATTTGTTACACTCTCCTATTCCCAATACTTTCAATTCTTTTATAGAACAACTATCTCTCCATTGTTAAATCGAACTGTTCACATAGATTTAATCGTCGGACTGAGCTTCGTGCAATTTCTTTTTTTTTTATTACAGTTAGGTTTATTTATTTTTTACAGTCAGACTGCTGAATAATCTTTTTCTGTTTTTGTGTTCTGTTACAGTTGTAGCTTTAAGAAATAGAAGAATGGATGAAAACAAGCATTTAATTTTATAATTCCACCATGAACAAAAATATGTATATACAGCAGAATATACAGCAGAAACGTAGATCAAGTGTTTTCCAGTTAGAAGAACTGCATGGAATGTTTATATTGATTATAGCAGGCTTTGACGATAAGTTATTTTACAAAAATTACCCTTTTTTCCAATTTAAAATCACTGTATTTTTTCAAAAAAAAGTAATTTTGAACAAACCACACATAATATAACACTGGCAATGTAAATATTGAGAATATTTATCAGTATTAAAAGTATAAATTCATATTGGATTCATCAAAAAATATTACTTTCATTACTTCTTATCTGCCGGCGTCCCGGCATAGGGGTGGCGTGTCTTCTTCGTGATCTGGAAGTCCCAGTTCGGGCAAGGTTGTTATTCTGTGTTCTATCTTTGAGTCATGTGAATGCTTCCCCGTGTAAAAAGGGTTTGTGCAAGCGAATATGAAGCATGAAGTAGCTAAGTCGTACTCTTGAACCTAGTTGGCGCTACTGAAAAAATAAGGGATGCTAAATTAGGTTTAAATAGCTGGCAGCTTTCTGTCAATGGGTTTGTAACGTACCATAAGTAACAACAACAATAACAGAATGAATGACCATGATGATGTCGTGTTTTCACAGAAAGGGGTGCTGCAGCTTGTGTGGGTGTTATGAGCTAAAAATAACATTATTTGATGATGATGTCATGCCCGTATTACAGCAGGAAGGAAATGCAGTTTCCTCTGTGAGTAAAGACCTTTGGATACTCGAAAGCAGAATGAAGATGAAACACCCACATTTTCTTGCACAACCCCTTCTTACAGGGGAGGAGGCACATTCACACGTCTCACAGAGAGAACACTTGAATCCGGGACGTCTGGTAAACAGGGAAGACGCAATAACCACCTTTCTGTCAGCGGGCTTGTAAAGTGCCATAAATAACAACAACAATAACATATATACTTTTTTAATATTCATTTATATTTATAGCTAAAACTAAATAAGGATGGTTGTCAAATTATGAGAACTCAGTGAAGAAAAAAGAATTCTGGAGACCAGAAAGCCTTCATCCCCGAAATGTTGATCATTATTCAAAAAAAAATTTAAAATATGATGATAAGGGTTTTATCATATACAGGATGTAACTGAGTCATCTTTAATCTGAAACAGATTTCTTTTCCCTGTATTATTGTTAATGAGCAGTGTGTAAATTATTATAGCAGAAATGAGATAAGAAACAAACAAATAAAATAAAACCTAAGGAAGTGCTATTAACAAATATCATTTAGAAAAACAAATTGTTGTATTATTGTATAGTTTAGGAAAAAATCCACATGATCAGAAAATAAATATATCAAATATGAAAATTATAAAAAAGAGTAAATGATGCCAATAAAATTTGACATCTGTTTACTTTTTATGTTCATTATATTATTGTAGCTGTAAATAATCTAATTTATTATATAATAAGAGAAATTATAAACTGAAATATGCTATTCAAGGAATTCTCAGAATTATATTTGGAACCTTATTTAAAAATAACACGAATTAACTTTGCTATCATTTTAAAAAATTCCGATTTGTATATAAAGTGGAAATAATAAAAATAATTCGACAAAAATATCTTTAAATATTCCAGGTCTTTTTTACCAGATTTGTTAAAAAAGTAATAAATTATTTTAATGCTATCAATTGCTTGATAGTCTAACGAAAGCATAAATGCTGAAAAAACTAATTTATTTTCAAATGAGGGAAATAATTTAGTTAATATCTAAAATTTAAAAGCACTAAGGAAACAAAAATATTAATTTGGCTCAAGATTTTCTTCTTATTAAGATATCCTTTTATTCATAATCTTATTGCAGATAAGCTCAGTTTTCTGTAAAAATTCCAATAAAATCATTGCTACTATTTATTAAATATTACTACGTGCATTTTTTAATTATTAGAGTTATCTAAATCAAAAAGTTTCAACGGATTAAAGTTAAGCTCTAATTTTTCTCAAACTTTGAAAATGAATAAAGAGCATTGGGCTCTCTTTGGGTAGAAAAGCATAACATTCACGAAATATTTTAGCATTGATTTGATATCTAGTCATTTGCTGTTAGGGAATTGATGCCAGAGATGCTGATTAAAGTCTGATCAGTTGAATGATACCAGAGTTTGGAGGAGATTAATTAGAATTATCAGTTATATTATAGAAACCGAATGTGGCAAATCTGTCATGATTGCAAAGTGATGGTAAAATATAAGGCTCATAATGCACCACAGCCTTACTTTGAATGCATAGATTTATATGGCCAAACATCACTCAAATTGCCTTTCGATTGCACGCAATCATAAATAATGATTGAAGTTCATATACCTTCTTATCATAAAGCTCGATTTCTGATCCAAAATGAATGTAGAAATGTTTTTAATCATTGTGCAAATTGATAAATAAGGAAATTATTTTACTTTCAACTTGCATATTCATAATTTTATCAGGTTTTATATTAAGTACTAAGATTTAAAAATTCTTTATTAAGATTATATAGCAAAAGATTTCAAAAGAATAATAATTTGCCTTAAGTTTAATGAGAAATTATTTATTCATTATTTTCTATTTAATTACACTGTGGTCAAGTAATAAAATAATTCTTTTTTTCAAACATACATTGAGTGAACTAGTCTTTAAAAATAAGTGCTTCTCAAATTTTAAACAGTTCATATCATAGAAAGACATTTTCTTATTTACATTTAGAATTTTAAATTTAAAAAGAATGTTGAATAGAAAAATTAAATTTATTTGATTTTCGTCAAAACTTTTGCTTTTCACGTCAAAGAATTGAAATTATATGATTAGTTTCGTTCTTGACTTAATTATTTCCAAATTATCTTTTAAATAATGAATTTATTTAGAGTTGTTTTAATTTATCAGTTGTTATTATTAGGGATGGGATAAATAATAGGTAATATATCTTTAGAGAGTAGAATTTTTTTCAATTCTGGAATCTTCATTTAAATTTTAATTTAAAAAAATCCACTTTTGACCATCTAAGATTTATCAACATTTTAAGTAAAAGTGTGCTCCTTAAAGTTTTATTAACAAAATTATCAATAAAAGCTGCGTTTTGGAATTATTAAGAAACATTTAATAATTTGGAAACTGATTTCATGCATTATATTTACGATTTATTTCATTTATGATAGAGTGAGTAAAATCACTTTTATAAGAAATATATTTCCCATTTAAATTCTTTCATTAAAAAATATTCTTTATACAGTTAATTGTTTGTTACCTCTGTTCATAAGAAGCATTGCTTCAACATATTCATATAATGTATTCAATTAAAATCATTGTTTGAAGCTATTTTATGGTTATAAGAAATTTCCCAATTTTCATCTAAAATCCTCTAAAGCGGGCACTATCTAAGCCAGTATCCGTTTTCAATACTTCTACAACTATTTTTATAGCATTCTTTTGATCCCAATTGATAAAATAAGTGCAAGGCTCGTGCATCAAATTTTACTGTATAATATTGTTTCTAATTAGAGATCTTATAATTTCATGAGCAATATTGCGGCTTTATATGATTCATATCTACAATATTAATATATATAAATATATTAATATACAATTGTATATTAATATATATATATAAATAGATTATACTAAATGTATAAAAATGTGAAATTTTTAGCAAAAGAATTCTATTCAATGTAACCAAATCTGAACTTTTTATATGAAATTTCTGCTGAGTATACATACACACACACACACAACTTTTCCAACTATCATTTAACTTTTCTATAGACCGTATAACATAAAAATCAGTTCTCATTTCTTAAATTTAAGAAAAAGGCTTCTCCTAACCATACAAACCATTTAATCCCAATTGAAAAAATAAGACAAATACTATAAATATAAAGACAAATAGTATAAATATAAATTTCTTTTATTTCTGTTCCTATTGACCTCTTTTTTTTTCATTTTCCTTCACTGACCCACTACTTAAATATAAATCTTGTTGCATCTTTACATAAAGGAGGGAGATATCCTGATCAGCATGAGGTTCGCAGATTCTAGTTTCGTATAAAATCTAGGAATATTTTAGTTCACTATATCTATCGGAATGCAGGAATAAACTTTGCTCTTGAGATAAGTATTCTCTGAGAAAGGATCCTTGAAGGAAAGTATGATATGTGTAAGTGTGCTATTATGATGTGGACAGATTTTCGAAGGATACAGGACAATTTTAAAAAGAGAATGCTCCCTCAGAATGTTCGAAAAAAAAAATGCTAAAAGCATATCTATTCAGAGTGACACGGTTTGCCTACAATTTATAGTTCGTTCCATTAAACGCAAGTCTGGAATTTTTTTAATGTATTTTTTTTTTTTTTGGATTCACAGAATCTTTCTAGTGATATTGTTTACTTTCACAAGAATTGAATGTTAGATTTATTTGTAAAGATATGGATGGGATTTCTACAGATGCATTTGATATTCACTTGAACAATTTTATGCCGTTTGTATGAAATCCATAAATTATGGATGGCATTTCATGCTCTGACATTTAATATATCTCAAAATTTTAATTTTGAGATCGGAAGGTTATGATTTTTACAAAAAATGAATTAATTTCCTTCTTGTGAATTTTCTAGAAGTTTAGTTTTGTTTCAAAAATTTACTAAGAATACAACTTTAGGAATGTAAAAATACTTCTGAATAATTTTTTAAAATTTGTTATAGCAAAATATTACAAAAATTTTTTAAAACTTAATTTTCTAAAAGGAATTATTGCCTTTTAAATTATCTAGTTCCGAAATGTAGTCGATTGAATATTTTAAAAGAAAATCGGCATGAAGTCTTGGGTGTGTTTTGCAAGGATGCAATAGAAATCCAAACACTGATAAACTAATTTTTAAGTCATTGATGATGAGATATAGAGAGAACACCGGTTACAAAATTTTCTTAAGTTACATTGTATTAATTATTTGTTATCTTAAATCTCTCTTTTTTTTTAGATTCCTTAAAGTCTTCTTTAAATTTGGATTCGAAGTGCATTAGAATTTTTAATCATTATTTTGATGATTTTTATTTCTGTGAAAAGGAAAAGTTTGTCTTATAGGATATAAATCTTATAACAAAAAATTTGAAACTGCTTAAAAATTTTTTTTTAAATTTTTTCAATACGTAATAATTTAAGGGAGGAATTCTCTTCGCTGCATTGAAATAAGAAACAAATTTATAAAAATAGCTAATTTTTTCCCAAAACACTGCTTTTTGTTTCAAATTTTTCATTTTGCATAGCTTTATTTTTCAATGAGTATTTTAGAGAGGAAAAAAAAAAGAAAGAAAAGTTGGGAAGTTAGCTTGTAATTTTTTTATCCATGTCTGTGTCTGCATTCACCGAAAAATCCCAGCATTTTATGTTAATTATTATATCTATCATTACAGATCAGTAAATATAGTTTTAAAGTTTTATGCTTTTAAACCATCCTCATATGGATAATCTTTTGAATATTCTACTTGAAACCTTGATAACCTTGCAAGAGGTAGACAAATTTCAGGTGTAAGCTCTTTAAATTATATTCCCACGAGAAATAATCTCCTACTTCAATCATCTGCTTTCAGACTGAATTGCATTTCTGTCATGTAGATTTAGTATTATTATTATTATTTTGGACTTTTGATAATATGAATTGGGTCACAATTGTGCTAGAATACTAAAGATATCATTTAATATTGCTGATAACTGTGAAATTTTTTCTGTAAGACTTTTTAATGGATTAACATTTGCAAAAAGCAAAATAATAATAATAATAATAAATAAAGGATTTCAAAATTCATTCCACTCTATAATAAATTCTTGCAATTTCTTTTCAATTAAATTAAAATTATTAATAAAATAAGAAGAAGTAGAAATGTTTCAGATACACTGTTTGCCTAAACACTAAAAATGATTATACTTCACATAACTTCAGGCGTTGACGGTCATTATTTAAAAATACATTGAAATCTAAAAAAATGATATTGGAAATAGTTTTTCACTATTCATCTTATCGTTTCTCGATATAATATTACTAATGAAATTATTATTTTTTCTTCATTCTTCCCTTTTTTGTCAGATACCGTAAAGATAACGCACAGAACATCTGCATAAATTATAATCCACCAGGCTTTTGCTTAAACTTTTTGAGCAATGAAGAGCACAATAGAATAAAGAAAAGAAAGTCTGTATTTACTGAAAGTTTGAGAAAAAGGATTGAATCTGTGAAAAAAAATAATAATACTTCACAGATATCGCTAAATTTATTATTATTACGGTTACAATTACTTAACATTCTGGCCCTCAAACAACAAATTTATTGTCCAATAAAATAGGTTTCTGTTTTCGTGTTAGAGATGGCTTTACTTTTATTGGAAGCGATAAATACAAATCTTTTGTGATAAAATGAACTCAATATAATTTCTACTCACTTCAGGGGGCTATTTTTTTTTAACGAACTAACCACTAAGTTAATGCTATATTTTATTCTTAATGGAATTTCCAGTGTTATGGAATTAACAGGCAGTAGTCATAATACAATATGATTAAACCATCCCTAAAAAGCTTTTTTCCTTATGAAATGATGCAAGTACAAATGTTCTTAAAAAGCTGATCATATATTGCTTTTTGTATATTCCTTTGTTCTCGATGTCAATCGTCCAAGTATGGTATAAGAATTTCTTTTGCAGAAAATATTGATATTCGTTGTAAGTAAGCCAAGAGAATTGTAAATATTTTCTTATTACATTCAAAAGCCAACAGTGAATAAACAAATTTTAATTAAATTTTATATCGAGTTAAATAGGAATTTAATATTGAATGGTATTTTTAATTGCAGGTTTTCTTTTAATTTTTTTAAAATCCACAAACATTTATTTGCTTTCTAACTTTTAAGCAAAAAATTGATGAGAATTGGATTGATGATGACGGTTTTTGTCAGAGATGACGGGATTGGTCATAATGACTAACTAACTACTGGTAATAAGCTCAAATTTACCATTTTTGTTGCTTTAATAATCATTAAATTATCTTTTCTTTTTAAAAAATTTCTATTGTCCTTAATTGCAGTAATGTGGACACTATAATAAAGGCCTCCTTGTAATAAAATATATCATACAAATATTAAAAAATTTGATTTTTCCATATAAAATGGAAGCAGATAAAAAAAGATAAAAAGACACTTTTCTATGAAAAGAAACAATAATCGAAAAATGAAGATAATTGAAAAATAATATCAATTTTATTGCGTCTGCAGTGATAGACAGCAAGTTATAATCATCTCATATAAAAAAAGAAATAATTATTTAAACCATATTAGTTAGGGTTTTAATTGCGAAATATGCCGAAGCTTTGTTCCCGTTATTTGATCCCTTTTCTGTCAGATTATCAGGCTGACCCCAAATATCTTGACAGATAAATATTTTAATAAAATGAATTAGATCTTTAAGATATTATTATATATGCGAAATATAATAAAGGAAATTGTCTCTTCTGTAAATTGAAATCTATTAATAAAGGAAAAGAATAAAAATGATTTACTTATAAATTCATGTTAAGAAGTTTAAAAGTATGCTAGAATTCGGCACTCCTTGATTTGCACGCCCGTCGTTTATTTTGCTATTTTCAGACTTCGCAAAGCTTCATTCAGCTGAATATGCCAAAATTTCTCATTATGGTTTGCATTTGTTGGTTATTTATAGAAAAAAATTTCAATTAGCTAAGTATTCTCATTATTTACTGCTAGGGCAGTAAATATCAACAAGTGCGAAATATTTTGTAAGAAATCTATTAAGAAATTAAACAAAAATATTTCTAAAGTAAATATTTGAACATAATTGCTATTCTTTTGAACATCATTATTGGATGAAAATTCAATTGAATAATCTATTATTTAAAAATATTCTTTAAATTTATTCTTTAAAACATTTTTAGACTTATAAATATATTCGATTAGTATAATTTTTTTTAATAATATATTTTCAACTGACCGAAGTCTTACATTTTCAAAGCTTAATATAGTTTCTGCTTCGAAATTTGTAGAATTTCCCGAAAAACAGAGTTTTCATTATTAAAAAGATTTTCATTTCATTTTTAAAAATTTTGTTCTGTAATTATAATTTTCCAATTTATTACTTATGTAAAATTATTATTATATTCTAATTTATTATTTATTTTAAACTAGCTGGTACACGGCGCGTTGCTCCCGCAAAAGAAATAATTCTGGAAATGTCGTTTGAAATTTAAAATAACTCTCTTGTTTAATTAGCAATAATATCGTAATGAATGCATTCATTGAAGTTGAATGGTATTTAACAGAGAAGTGTAACTAGTTTTTATTCTTTTCTTTTTTATTTTATTACTCAAACTTTATGTTAGGCAATATTTTTTTTTTCCGTCTTCAGAAGAAGTAAATTAATTTCTTGATTGTCTGACTTGTAGCAACCAACATACAACTAGTTATGGGAAAAAACCATTGTGTCTCCTTGGCAAGTTAATTTGATAATAATCATTCGTTAATAGATGCGGTAAATGGAGCAAAAATGATTTTTAAAATTACATAATTTTACTATGCCTATAATCTTCCTGTAAGTGCAAGTAATAAGTATTCAAAATTTTATCACAGTCCGATGAGCAGTGTTGCAGCGCATAAGAGAAATACAGACAAACATTTATTTTTATTTATATAAAATGTTATTTATGAAATAAGTTAAAAATTTAAAAGATTTTGCAGATATCAACAGTTTAACAATAGAAGCAAACTAACTTACGTTCTATAAAATGTAAGTTAAAGGAAAAAAATCTCTTTTAAAAATAGAAATAAATAGAAATAACAGACTATTCTTTTAACTAATATTTCTTGATACTAAGTATATTTCCTAAAATATATAGAATTCCGAGATAAAAAAAATACCTGCTTTGATGTTATTTGAAATACGAATTTCGCTAAACTCGTAAAAAATTCACTACACTTTTAATTTAAAAAAATCTATTGAGAGTACCCATCGTTTTAAACACCTCTTATTTTATTCAATGGAACGCCTTTACTTCACCATTTAAAGGGGAAGGGAAACTCCTTTTAAGAGCATTAGAAAATAAATGCTGAAGTCTTTTTTTTACCGATATATCATTTACAAAATAAATCTTTTGTTTTCCCCTAATTCCCTGAACTTGAGGCATTTTTTTGCCCTGAAAAGATGTACTATTTCACCCGGCCTGACTTATTTCACTTTCAAATCAAATTATAAGGCAAAAAATTTTTAAGATTGAGTTAGCCCTTCTATTCATATTGGTATAATTTTTTTCACCATTCTGGTCGTCATTTAGTTCACGGCTTCTGAATAATTTGAAAGTTATACAAATATGAGCTGATGAATGTAAATTTGAGGAGAAATAGTCTATCGATATATTTTTCCAGCTTTGTTTATTTAATATTTTTACCTTATTATAATGTGAGTTGCTTAATGTTTATCTTTATCGGCTGTTCTAAATTTAATATATTTTCACAAGATAAATTTTCATTAGTCAATAAAAGAAATTCCATAAAAGAATGAGCTTTGTTTAAGAATTTCTGAAAGCGTAGGTAAATTGAATATTTCATTTTGCACTCTATGACTTATTCACTAACAGATGAATGCCGTATTTATAAGCAGTATTTACTTTATTTACATTGGCTAATATATTTCATATCTTCAGATACAGTTTTAATTGCCTAAAAAACTTCTCAAATTATTTCTTTGACAAACAAAGCCATAATACATAATAATTGAATCTTGCAATAGCGGTGAATAAAAATTAATTTTGCTTAGAAATGGCACAAGATTTTCCTATAGTACTCCTTTTCAAACTTTTTAAAAATTTTTAAAAATAATTTATTAAGTTTATAAAATTGTCTGATCATCCATCAAAAATAATAAAAGTACCATTTACGATGTTTCTAACATTATTTAATAAAAATATTTGATCCCAAAATAAAAGAAAACGAAAATTTGTAAAAAATTAATTGAAGTACTTTAAACGAATTGGAATTTTAATCACATGTTTAATGTTTTTTATATTTGAATAGACATTTAAGGATAACATCTTAATTTTTTAAACACTTTAATATTCTAAACGTGATTCTTCAGTCATACGAAGCATTTCAGAGTTTTTATAAAGGATAATTTACATTTTATAAGGATAATAAATTATTTTAATAGTACACTATTAAAATAATTTTTTAAAAGCTTTTAAATTATTATTATTTTTAAATATTAAATCCTTTTTATCAATATTGGAGAATCTTATTATTATTTTCATCAGATTTGTTTTTAGATGAAGCACGATATAAAACAAAATTATTAATTAATCAATCAATAATTAAGGATCCATTTCTGAAAATATTAAAAGAGTGTATTGTCATTTAAAATGCACAACTATGTAAGATGAGAGTTGAAAGTATAAAGAAAGTTTTGTACGTTTAGATAAAAGTTAGGGCTAAAATTTTTTTTCTGATTACAGTAATTACTCTTTATATAAATTCGTATATAAAAAAGTAAAAATGAAATGGAATGATAATTGGTAGATTAAATATCTGGGACTTCTAATGTGAGTCTCTGCTAGATACCAGATAATTGACAGGTTTTAACTTTTCAATGCTCTCAACTTGGGTTTTATCTGGTTTGCGCTGAATCTATTTTATTCGAATAACCTTCCACTTTTATAATACTTAAATTTTGAAAGCGTTGCTTTTTCAGGTGTTATCTTGATTATCTGACCATAACTGAAAGATAAGAGGAAGGTTCCTAATTTACTAGATGGTTTTGAACTGAAAAAGAAAGTTAACATAGTTAAGCTAAATAAGGAAAAAATTACTGATGATTTCATAGAAAATGTATTCTACAATAAATGACATTGTAAAATCTGAAACATACATAAAATCGTGTTTTTTTAAATGTATTTGCAATGAAATATGTAAAATGTAAAATTAATTATATCGAGTTCCTTCAAAACAGATTAAGTTTTTAGAATAGATTGCATTCCTTAAAAAATAGAATACAAAACAAAACATAAATAAAAGCAAGAATTAATTTAATTTAAGCAAAACTAATCTCACCTTTTATAAATCCCAAATGACTTAAAAATATGTCAAAAAGTCTTGGCAAAATTCTTAGAATTCAAATTATTAGTTAAGATATTTTTTGATGATAATTTATATGTGACTTATTTGTTATCATAATTCGCTTTTCCCTTTCATCACAAATTTATTAATAGGTCCTAGCATGTAAGAGGATCGTAAGTACACAGAAAGGAAAATTTTAATCATGAAAACATCGAGAAATTTTTTTGAATTTCTGCTAAACATAAAAAAAAACAACCCCACGACTCATATTATAAGATATGAAACGCGTTTTTTTATACGTTAGTCTTTAATTAGTTTTCCAGCATTCGATGGTATGCATTTTGAAAAGATGATTTAAAATATTCGTAAATGTGCATTTCGTAGACATATGGTGAAAAAAATGTTTAGAGTACAACTTTATAATATATGGGAACTATTTTATGGCAAACATTTCAAAAGAAATGAATGAATATTATTGCATTAAAAAATCACTTCAAGTATCAGTTTAGAAAACAGATTTTAAGATATTTGAAGCTCATTTCAATTAAGTTATACTAATGTCCCGTTTTTAAAGAAATATTAAGAGTATTTTGGGGCGAACCTCATAATTTTGAACCACCATGACAAGGGCAACATTTGAGAAGCCATCTCCACCACAAACTGCTACTACATATTAGCGGAAGAACGTTTAGCTCAGACGGATTTAACGAGCACTAAACACGCTTACTCGATGGTTCTTCTTTGGAATTGGGTATCGAGTCTGAAGCCCTCAGGTTCTGAAGTCAGGACCTTATCAACATTTTTTGAAAGAAAAAAAATCTGTTAACTAGTTTGTGTTAACCTGTGCACAGAACATTAAATAACTACTGAGCTACCAGATCTTCATTGTTGTTACTTATGGCGATTAACAAGCCCGCTGAGAGCTAGCTTTTAGTGATTTAAGACGACATGAGCGTTTCTTGTTTTTGCAGTAACACTACCTAGGACCAAGAATACGACTTAACTACTTAATGCTTCACATTCGATTTCATAAACCCTTTCTGCAGGGGTGGGGGCAGGTTCACACACCTCACAGGTAGAACACAGAATAAGAACAACCATGCCCGAAGCAGAACTCTAACCCAGGACGTTTAGAAAACCTGCTACCCCTGTGCCAGACGCCGTAATGAATCTTTATGTAATACTAGCCGCCTTTGGCGACCAGCTGGTTCGCCATGAGTAAAGCGTTCTAAAATGTTCAATTAAATCACATATTCATTAGCCTTGAAGTAATTCCGGGCATTGATTGACCTGAAATTAATATTTTCTTTAAGATGATGGACGGAAAGTTCTAAAAGTACACCTTTGCCTAATAATATTCTTTAATTTTATAAATCAGTCAGTTTTAACCATCGGATATGCTTCCAAAATATTAAAAAAATTTCGATGATGTTGCCAAAATATTAAATATCTTTTTTTAAAGAAAGCGAGAAAGGGAAAAAAAGTATTGAATTAATGATACAGATATTGCAAACGATAACATAAATTTGCTATTCAGTCGGGATTTCAATGCATATCCTGTCTAAAATCAATCAGATTTACCGTAAATAAAGAAGATTTATTGAGTTAATGATTTAGATATTGCAAACAATTGTAGAAACCTTTGCTTTGCATTTATTTTTTAAAGAAAATATCGCATTTTATATTTCTTTTATTTTATCCAGTCACGTGTTAAAAGTATCATTTCTTTAGACTTGATTTACGATGATTGTTTTTTTTATTATTTCAACTTCCGTCATTGTTTTCTTTTATTTATTGAGTCACGTGCTCAAAAAAACATGGTCAAAATATTTCTTTAAAAATTTGTTAAAAATAGAGGCTTAAGTTATACATTAAAACATTGATACCATTAGAAAGCTAATTTTTTTATCTTTAAATTGATGTTAAAATCATGTTTATCCGATAATATTTTCGGAAGTTATAGCGGAAAAACGTCGAAATTTTGCTTAAATTTTAATTAATTCAAATTCTAATTAAAAATTCGAAAAAAGGGCTCCGAGGTGCACATTCCGGACCTCCAAGGTATACATGTACCAAATTTGGTAGTTGTAGGTCCAACGGTCTGGCCTGTAGAGCGCCAACACACACACACACACACGCACACACACACACACATTGAGCTTTATTATAAGTATAGATGTAATAAAGGAATTTTCTTTTTAATATGGCAAAACTTTTCAGATCTTCAATGTTTTTGGTAAACTGGTTGATGCAGTATGAAAAATTAGACCTAAAATTATATTCTTATGTAATGATATTTTGGTTCAAATCATTATTGCTTTATTTTCTATTCCTATGTTTTTTTGACTTAACGAGTATATTCTTTTATTTATTTATCTCTGAATATCATACACATAATTGCTAATGAATGCATATTTCGTCGTATTCTGGCAAATCTAATGAGGCTAGTACCCAACATTTTTCTAGTTGATTGCATCGCGGTAGTCTAATATTAAAGAATACTAAGAGGACGTTGATAAATATTTATAAGGATAGGAATAATAAGGATAATAAAGATAGCAAAAGGACGTAATAAATATTCTTCAACTTCATATTATATTCCTGAATTTAATATTGATATTTCTTTTTTTATTATAAGAAAACATTTTTGTTGCTTTTATACCTGTTTTGAACAAAATTAAATAAGTAAATATATGAGTAAAAATAATAAAAAGAATATATTTGTAACATTTTGTAGGATATTTGATTTAAAAGTTAGCAAATTTGACATGAATATAATTTAATGAGTGCAAATTTGCATCTAGGAGCTATTTTCTTAAAAAAAGATTTAATTAATTAAATTTGGAATTTTTTCTATTTTTCTTAGAGTTTTTTTTAAAATTGCTTTTTAGCCATTTAAAAAACTTGTTTTAAAGTAAGTCTTCAGTTATTGTACTAGTTCTTCCAGATTTTCTTCAATTTCTTAAAAAAATTTCGATTTCAATCAATAAATTACAGTGAAATTCAACTTTCTTTAATTCTTTCACCAATTATTTAATCACAGGAATTTCTTGAGTTATCAAATAGCTAGTATCTTTAAAAATCAAGAAAAGTATTATCTTTATAAGTTTTTCCAGCAGTTTGCACTTTAAATAAGAAAGTAAAATTACTTAAACCAAACTGAAAATGTTGCATTTAAAGATAGACTGTAATATGATGCCATCTGAAAGATAGATAATAAATTTGAAAGAAAGATGGTACTGTGCTGCTAATTTGAAAGATAAATGTTATTGTGATGTCATTTGAAAGACAAATAGTACTGTGACACCATTTGTAAGATAGATGGCACTTTGACACAATTTGTGAGATAGATGATACTGTGATGAAATTTAAAAGATAGATGATACTGTAATATTATGAAACAATATCCTATTAGATGGCCTATTTATGAAATAAAAAAATCTTTGTATTAGGGACTATAAGAATCAAGTCATAAGGTAGCTTACCAAAACTGAATACAATGAATATCTTTAACAAATCAACATGCCGCCAAAGGCAACTAGTATTTAATAAGGTGAGACACAAAAATTATAATAATATATTGCAATATTTACATGGAACCAGAAATCATATTAGAAATATTTTGAAGAATTAGAAAAAAAAAACGCCCTTGAAATCATACTACTATTTATTTATTTAATAAACTTGTAGAATAGTTGTATGATATATGTAAAATTTTCATGTCACAATTGATATACGAAACCTTTTTATAATATGTTGCAATATTTACATGAAACGGGAAATCATACTGGGAACTTTTTGAAGAACTACAATTAAATATCAAACCCTAATATTCTTTAATTTGTTAAATTCATTGTATACTTGATGATTATATGTACAACTCTCATGCCACTCTTAAAATATAATTTGCATTTGACATACCAAAACAGTTTTACCAATACAATTATGAAGGAAAAATTTCTGCATGTGAAAAAAAAGAGATGAAGTATAAATTATTTCAGATAGCATTTTTTTATGAAATAATTATTTTGAATAATTTTTATCTAACAAAATCCAGGAGAAAACGTATTGATTTAATTGACCATAAAATTTAGGAGTAAAAAGATAAAAAAAGCATATTATATATTGTACAATCTTTCGGTCTTTTTAAATACTTTTTCTTTCTTAGTTGCTATTTTGTATAAATTATGATTCCATGTTTTTTTTTAAAGGGACAAAAAATAAGGCTTTATCTGTTAACAGAGTAAAAAAAGGAAAAAAAAAAAAAATGAAAAAAGCTTGGAGTGGAAATAGTATCTTTTTTATATATCACCATTTTTTCTTTATCTCTTTATTTCACACTAAGCCAGCCCCGTCGTCCAACTTGGCACCAGATTTTATCGCAATGCTGTTTTATTTTATAGAATATTTCCTCTTTTTATTTTTATTATTACATCGTCCAATTCCCACTACGTCGCTGCGTTTCAGCCTTTTATAGAACAATTCTATTTCCCATTGTTAAATCGAACTGTTCGCTTGGAAATAATCACCGAACTAACTTTCATGCAATTCCTTTTTGTTTCGTTTATTTATATTTTACAACAAAATATTTTTTCCTTCACATCTTTCTGCCCTTTATAGTTTATTTAATGCTTCGTTGATGCAAAGTACTGTCTCAAGCATTTAGCTTCAAATTTCGTTATGAGTGAAAAGTGCATTTTAGAAAAATGCATCATGTTCTCCACTTCGAATGCTTGACTTTCATGATATGGTTTCTTTTTATATAAATAGCATATGTTAGAAACTGGGAAAAGTGAATTTTTATCTTTTCTAACTGGCAGAAATCAACTTGGTTTCCTCTAAAAGTTAGTATTACTTCCTATTTTCTTTATATTTACATTTCATTTATTATTCCTTTTTATTTATTTATTTATTCTTATCATTACATTATTCTTTTTTTCTTTTTATTTATTTATTTATTATTAACCATCTTCTTCTTTATTTTATTACTTTTTATAATCATGCTGTTATATTGAACTAGAAGAATTATTTCTGTCATATCATCATGAGGTTTGGTTATATTGCAGAGAATTGTATCGTTTTCCAGAAAATATGTTGGGTACTCCTGTGAACTTGTTTCTGAGCAGCTGGAATTTCATCTAGTATCTAGCTACTATCACTTGATCTCACATGCTTTAACTTTATGTTGTAAAATCTTAATAAGTAACATATATTTCATGATGGTATCTTTGATTTGGATGGCAATTTATATATATATATATATATATATATATATATATATATATATATATATAAATTGCCATCGCCAATATATATATATATATGTGTGTGTTTTCAGTGTTTCTTTTAAAGAAAAAAACAACAGAGTAGTTTTTACAGTGGAAGTTAAGAAAACCTTATAAATATTCCAATCTTCACCCAAATCCATGAGGCTGCTAATGGGAAGACCTTTACTTTTTGGAAGTAAAAATCTAATATATTTCAATATACACCGAGGAGCCATTATATTATGACCACCCTCCATCTATGAGAATGGGCTTGCCCAGGAGCAGAACCACTGCGCGTGCGTGGTTGATATTGGAGTATATAAAACGGGTATGCAGTGTCTTTCTAAACATAGTGCGATTAGCGACATAATGGGAAAAGCAGCGGATTTATCAGACTTTGATAAAAGTCAAATCGTTATGGCTCGGTGACTTGGAACATCAATATCAGAAACGGCGCGTTTAGTGGGCTGTTCACGTGCAGTTGTAGTGAGCACATATCAAAGGTGGTGCAGGGATGGTCAAACGGCAAGTCGCCGGCCAAAAGTGTGTCGTCCACTGCTCATTGATTCCAGAGGAGAGCAGAGATTGCTACGCATTGTTCGCCGTGACTGAAGGGCTACAACAGCCGAAATCCCCACCAGCTACAATAGTGGTGACCCAGGCAATGTTTCTCAACACACTGTGCAGCGTACATTGTTGCGTATGGGCCTACGCTGCCGGAGGCCGAAGCATGTTCCTGCACTAACGGAACGTAATCGCCAGATGCGTCTGCTATGGGCCAAGAAACATCGGAATTGGACACCAGAGGAATGGAAGAAGGTTGCATGGTCCGACGAATCACGTTTTCTGGTCCATCACTTCGACGGGCGTGTGAGAATACGCCGATTTCCAAATGAACCCCTTGCTCCCGAATGCGCAGTTGGACGGAGACAAGCCGGTGTGGGGGTATTATGGTGTGGGCAATGTTTTCATGGAGCACATTAGGACCCATAATCCCCATAGAACAATTCTTGACATTTGGAAGTTACGTGAACATGGTTGCAGACCAGGTTCACCCATTCATGGCAACAGTGTATCCTGCGGGGGATGGCGTGTACCAACAGGATAATGCACCATGTCATAAGGGTGGAATCGTCACGGATTGTTTCGAGGAACATTCCAGTAACTTTCAAGTCATGTCTTGGCGCCCAAACTCACCTGACATTAATCCAATAGAGAATTTGGGGTCCTACTTGGAAAACCAAATTCGTGCTGCCAAGCTACCCCCTCGCAATATGAGGGACTTGCAGGACCAGTTGGTGTGCGCTTGGTACCAGATACCTCAGACTATCTATCAGCACCTTGTGGAATCAATGCCACGGCGGGTGCCAGCAGTTTTGAGGGCTAAAGTGGGTCCTACATGTTATTAGCAGGGTGGTAATAATGTAATGGCTCTTCGGTGTATATTCTAATATATTTTAATTTTCTTTTTGTTAAATGATTTTATTAAAAGATCCATCTATTAAGCTCGCGCATTAAAAAATATTTAATACATTCTTCATAAAGTTTTATAACAATATTTAAAGCATAATTTTTTCAGGAAACAGCGATATACCAGTAATGAATCAGGAGAAAAGAGCGATAGACCAGTAATGAATCAGGAGAAAATTATATATTTTTTTCTATCATGAACTCTACAAGAAAGAGTTTCACCTTGATGGAGTGGAGTGATCTTCGGAGAGCCCCACCTGCTCATCCTTGGTACTTTGATAATAGTCTCGGTTGGTGTCACCATCTGGATATCTTTGAGAAATGCCAAAAGACTCTCTCCCGTTTTTTGAGTGGGCACCCCAAATACCTCACATTTCAACATGGTTGGAGGATCTTTGTTGATTGTCTTTGTGAGGGGCGGATCGGGCCTCCCCCAATCATATTCTCGAATGTGTGCATTTTGATATTTTTAAGATTCTTCGAAATGCGCTTTGGAATTTTGGGAGACCTTTCGTTTCATTGAGGTGGTTTAATGCAGCTATAACACCTGGGATTAGAAACAACAACAGCAGAAAAAAGTAATTATATATACTTTATAATCCTACGCACTTAAAACATTTTTTAGAAAAGGATAATTATTAGCCACATATAATGTACCTTTTCTATAGTAACTTCTACATAATTTGAATGCTATCCTTGATATTTTATTTTCAATAAATTTTTGACAGTTAAAATAAAATTTGTTAAAAAGTGGAGTACCGTTAAAAAATATTTTTTTAGCTTGTTAACCACTTGTTGCTTGCTGCTAATATTCATAGCAATAACTATTCACCAGTTGTAACTTTGTGCTTCTACCCTCCCATTCTTTCCCATTAAGATAAATATTTTTTTCATGCAATTCTCAATAAGGTAATTTTAATTTTTGATCTAACATGATTCTACTTTCCACTTTATGACCATTGTAATATTCTTGGTAAAAGAATTTGAAATGGAATAAGAAGCTTCAAATGCATTTATGCTTAATTCTGATTTAATAAATTATAATATTAAAATTATTACAAACTAAATATCTAAATGAATTTCAACAAATAATTGCTGCAAGTGCTTTGACTGATCACCGGAAGTTTTTTCTTTTTTCCACCACAGAATCTTCCAGAAATGTTTCTGCTCTTCATACTGTTATAAAATTATTGTGGTATTTTCCTGCTCAGTTAATCTTGGGTACGAATGATAATTTTACAATTATATTGATGGCTTTTAGATAGATGTTTAGTAATAGTTTCCCGGATGATAATTGGAGATTTTAGAGACAAAAATGAGGAATTAAAATTATATAATAATTTTCGCCTTAACTTTATGAGAACTCGAGCCCAAGAGTTTTCTTTAGAATATTTGAAACTCTGTTACAGAAGTCACACACACACACACACACACACACACACACACACACACACACACAC
>JAPMOQ010008534.1:0-23333 GCA_026543055.1 Argiope trifasciata | reverse complement strand
TTTCATATTTTATTACATTATTTTCTTTATATCATAATTTTATTATACTTATAATTCTACTTTCTTTTATATTCTTTTAGAAGGGGTAATTTCATCTCTTCTTTCAAAACACTGACTACTTTTTCTACTTATGTAGATATGTAAAAGTTTTTTGAAGTAACATGACAGAGAATTCGGAACAAACCTCGTAATTTTAAAACTGACAAAACGGCTAAAACAAACCTAATTTCGCAGGTTTTTTCCAAATAACAACCCCATCTCAGAAATAGATTCACTGATATTTCAATTCAGCATAAAATCAGGCTCTACGTATTCGAGTAATAATATTCAATCTCTCCGGCCACGTTGAATTAATCTCCTCAATAACAAAATGAAATCCCACTTCCTCATTTTAAAAACTTACTTTGTGGTCTTTTAAATTTTCTTTTCTTCAATTTATTTAAAATTTTCGTTAATAAAAAAACCACTGCAATGTCTATTACATTTATCTTCTTATATTTTTAGTTCTTTGCCACCAGGTTTATTCCATTCTGGCGCTGTGTACCTGCATTTGTGCGAGATAATTTATAATTATTTTTATACGTACATGCTGTATTTCATCTACACTTTTCTTTCTTTATCAGTTATAACAAAACTTGTGGTTAAATTTTGGTTGGGTTAAAACTTGCATTGAACTTGAATTAACGGATTAATGCTAATTTCTTCCCCCAAACGGTAACTTAAGCATAATATCTCTAAAGTATAATCATATAACCTTATATTTGAGTTATTGGAACCTCATATATGATGTAGATAAAAAAAATTCTCCTGTAAGAAATTTCATGATTCCTTAAGTCGCTTTCAATAGACATATCATTTTTAATGCTTTATTTAAATACATCTCAATGATTCTTTTTAGAATAACATATATTTAACAAAAATTTAAAAAATCTGTCATCAGATTGAATTATCAAGTACAGAACATATTACTTACTTTGGACGGTAAAAGGTATAAATGAAAAGGAAAAGCATACTTTAAAAAGTATTAAACTTAATGCAGTTTGGGACACTATTATGCTAAATACTACATTCCTTATTTTGATATTGCATTAGATAATATTAGAAACACCCTGCACCTGGCGTCAAGTATGTCTTTTTCATTTCAAACAGTAACACACACATCAACATAGTCGCCCAACATCAATATCATTGAAATTATGCAGGAAACAAACAACGAAACAAAAACTCAAAATTAAAAATGAAATCCATTTGAAACAGATGTTAAAAGAAGAATGAGATAAAATACCTTCAGATACCATCAAAAAGCTGGTCGAATCGGTACCACGATGTTGAGATGCCATTATGAAAGCCAAAAGATCCAAAAAGAAAAGAAAAAGCAATCAAATACTGACATTTTCTCGGTATGCGAGATATTACAAAACTTTCATTGGTGTATCTTCAATTTTTTGAGATAAAAATGTGTGTATGCTTATTTCAAATGCTCCTGAATCTTTTCAATTAAGAAGTCTGTTGTTGCTTTTTCTTTATTTTTACTTAAGTCATTTGTTATGTTAAATAAAAGTATGTTTGCAGTTTTCGGTAATAAGCTAATTATCTTGAAAGTTGGATTTATCAAGAGTTGTGAGCTGTACTCACAATTGTTTGAGTCACGGTATATATTGAAGAATACAACGATTATGTAACGTATTGCTTACAATAAACAGTCATATAATTAGAAATTTCTTTATAAAATGTTTTTTTAAAAAAAGAATTTAACCAAAATTTAATATTAACATTTTAACACAAAACAATAGAAACAGAATTATTTTATTTCTATCTTTGAAACAATATCGTATTTAGGCATGAAATCAAACTTAAAAAAACCATATTTTTCAACATTGAATCCAGCATAAACATTCCGTCTTTCCATAAAATTGTTTATATTTCTTATAATATATTAAATAAAATTCATTGAGAAGGGCAGGTGAGATTTGAGGAGCAATTTCTTGAATGTGCCCCTGCCTATAAAATTCCTTACACATAAAATAGAAGATCAAACATAATTTGACATATTGAAATTCCTATGAAAAAATCCTTAAAAGAAAAAAAAAACATTTAACAGAAATTAAAATAATATTTCAAAACGCAAATGGATTTTATAAATGTTAAGATAAGAGAATATAATGCATATTTTTGCCATCCAGATTAAATATAATAGCGAAAATTAAATAGAGAAATAATTAAAATTTTCGCCTGTAAAAAATTAGAAAATAAAAAATACTATTTTTCTCTCCATCATTTGGAACTTTTTTTGAGTATTTTGGGATATACAACTTGTCTGAAAGAAAGGTTTAAAATAAAGCTCCAGAAACTGTCTTCAACAACCACTTCAGGATCAGGGGGATTGAAAAAAAATAGGTTAATTGACTTCTTAAAATACGTCGGCGAAATGGCGCCAATGAAGGAAGTCGTTCGAACAAATTCCATTAAAATTTCATTCGATGAGTTAAACTGAACTTGCGACTGGAATTTTTACATAGAAATCATTGAGGAGAGTGAAAACCATTAAAGTACTCTTACTTCCATACTTGCGATTTAAAGCTTCATACCGTTCTCAATTTTAAAACATACAAAGAAGATAATTTACTTCAAATAAAAGTTTTCTTCGCAAAGAGGTAATTTAGCTTTTTAATGAGTTTTTGAAACATACCTTCAAATTAGGACAAGGACAGCAAAACTAATCTGGAATGTTGTTTCTTAAAAATGTCCTATTTCCTGCACGCAACTTGCCGACTTTGTAACATGAAACCCAATTAAAAGTCGCGTAATATTTGAAAAATAACAGGGCTGAAAAGTGTTTGAATATCCGTTGAGAAGCTCTGAAGAATTATTTTTTAAAATTTTGCTCGATTTTCAAGTTTTATATGCTAGGTTTCTTAAAATATGTGCTGTTAATAATTTCAAAGGATCGTTTTTCAGAATTGGAATATTTCCTGAAATTCAAACAGATGATCTAAGCAATTTAATAAATTGCCACTAATTTTCATAACACTAATATTTATTATAAAAGTTGAGGATGATAAATTTTATACACAAATTGGGATCTTAAAATTATTGTCTAATATTAAGTGCAACTAGTTATAATCATAATTAAAAATATAATAGAATTCAATACTTTATCGAATCTTAAATTTGAATTTAACTTTTTTGAAGAAATCTCTTGAATTTTCTTTTTTTTATCTATGTTTGAGCCTGAATTATTCAGATGGAAGATTGCTTAAGTCATAATATTTAATTGAAACTTTATGTCATGATATTCGTCCAATTCAAGAATATATTAAATAATTGACTATAATACTTTGATTTGGAAACAAAGCATATTTTCTACCATTAAATTGATTTAGATGCAATTTTATTTAGAGCAAAATTTAAAGCATCAACTAAAAAATGTGAATTAATTTATAGGGAGCTATATTTAAGAAAAAGATGGAATTATAAAAAATATATATTCATTTTTTAATAGACAATGAGGAATACATTTCTAAAATGCTGGCTGTATAAAATAATATTAAATATTCATGTTGAAAAATAAATTACAATGTTTTTAACATGAAAAACGAAAAATTCCTATCATCAAATCCAAAAGTGAAAATATGTTCTTTTGGTTCGAGCATACAAGAGAAAAAAAATTTTTACTTCATCACTATTTCTACCGTACTTTCATTAGCATTGAATTTATAAGGATGATGGAGGTCAAAAGAGAATGTAACAGAAAAAATATTTTCAACAGGTGAAAGATACAAAATGTGGGTAGAAATCTCTAGAAATTAGATAATCAAACTCATTTTAGTTTCGTTAAGCAGTTTTCACTATCGAAAGTATGTATCCTGTCCATTATGTTAAGTCAATACTAAACCTAATCTTGATCGTCTTTTTTCTTTCGGTTATAAGAAATTTATTCAGATGTAGCATTTTTATCTCCTTATCTTCTATCCTATCAGCTAAATGGCTGCAGAGTTTTTTCACTCTCTATAATATCTATCAATGGCTAGTTTTCCAAAGTTTATTCGGGGAGACCATTATTATATGTATATTTATGTATCATTATAACGTATATATTGTATTGATATATATTATATTATATTATAGTATTATAATTATAATATTAATATATCCAAGGAATCCACCCTAAACAAACGAATTCTTTGACAAACATTTTGATCCAATAAACACTAAATATTTCATTATTCAAAAATATATAATTTTTTTAATATACTGGTAGGCAATTGCATAGCTTAATAGCATATGCGGGATTTCTCAATAATTGCAAACTATTCATGAAATTGTTGTCCTAAAACAATAAAGGCAGATTCAAAGAATAAATATAATAATAATTTCTAACATTTAATAACAATAATAATAATGCATAAACAAGCTTATTATGGGAGGAATATAAAAATTATTAATTTCTCTTTTACAACCCATTTGGGATAAGAAAACTTTCTAGATTCTGAAAGACAGAAAGCAGTTATGTTAGGAAATCTCATGCATAATGTTGATAATTAAAAATAATTAAATAATACACTTTGTATAAAATACATAGATGAAATGATGCCCTTTTAATACAGTCATCTGAACAATTCATTTGATGGATTAAAAATGAATTCCGAAATGTGAAAAAGGGGAATATAAATATGTAGAAAAAATAACTAGATTTATTTCCATAGTCCGTATGAATATCTTTACATATATACATAATATATCCCAATTTTTTAATACAGAAAATTAATTTATGAAATAAAAAATTTCTGAGAAAGAAAAACAATTTATTTAACTTCATTAAAAGAGTTTAAAGAATGTAAAAATTACGACATTTTATGTCAAATAGTATATCCAAAAATGTTTTTATTAAATTTCAATTTTGAAAAATAAAAGATGTTTAAAGTAGTTGCATAATTGTAATATTATTTGAGAAATGAGTATTGCTGCTCATAGCTTCTGCTGCTTTAGAATTTATTGGAATGAAACCCTGACTTATTCTAATATCCCAGTTCAAATATGAAGAATAATGTAAATGGCAAAACAAAACGACAATGATTCAAAGAAAACAATTAAAAATATTTGTAGAAAGTTTAGTTGTAATATTCGAATTATGATTATTACAAATCGAAATAAAATTCTTGTTGAAGTCTGTCGAACACAGCGCTTGGTATTGTTTAATGCTCCCAAACTATCCACCAACCCTTTCAGTTCCAACGACCAAACATCTTTGTCGGAGTTTCAATTCAGCCCTAGCTCTTCCAACTCAATGCCTTCTTCTTCGCTCTCACAAAATCCGTTTTTGACCCACAAAGCTCTAATTCAAAATGTGTTTGACTGCTTAATCTCAAAAAAGTGGCAAAGGTT
This sequence comes from Argiope trifasciata, assembly GCA_026543055.1. Taxonomy (NCBI): domain Eukaryota; kingdom Metazoa; phylum Arthropoda; class Arachnida; order Araneae; family Araneidae; genus Argiope; species Argiope trifasciata. Next base: position 17,948 of record JAPMOQ010008534.1, on the reverse strand, counting down.
TTAAAGTGAGAGAAGTGTTAGCAAGAAGTGTTCGTTAGTATGAGATCAGTAAAAAAATGACAACAGATCAGAATGATCAATATGTAGCAACGATTGCATGTCATCAGAGAGACAGTTCTGTTAGATAATGAGTTCAGCTGTAGCAGAAATACGAGTTTCAGTTTACGGGTGAATTGATCAATGTGGCCTTTAAGCAGATAACCAACAATTTGCATTTCTTTCATATCCATGCATAAGGGAGATTCAATTTGGAGATTTAATATCAATGCTAGAGGGAAACAGTCAGACAATTGAAGGTTCAGAGACGAATACCGTTTTAGTCTGAACATTAATTTAAATCAGTGGCTTGAAAAGTCCATTGGACAGGTGAAAATCGTTTCAACTTTAAAAAACGGAGGAAGACATTGTTTTATTTTATCAAGAAAAGCCCTCCATATCTTACAGAAGGATTTGGGGGGTTCTGAAAGTGACAGAATATTTCTAAGTTTGAGTCTTCATATTCACCTGTTTTGTGTATGAGAAGCAGTCAACGACTAATTTGAAATGGAAAGTATCTAAGGTATACTCCTTCCATTGTCAACTCCTTCGTTTGATCTGAATCCTATCGAGATTGTATGTGATAAATTAGGGAGATAATGTGCAATCTTTCCGCATCCACTAACCTCCATTCCAGAATCGAAAAGAGCTCGCAATATTCGTTCTTTAATCAAATAACTCCTCCACAGTCTCGAAGAAAGGGTGGTAAATCATTGTACAAAATGCACAATTCTCTGATATGACCACACGCCTTATTTATATACAGCCCTTATTTATTTGATTTGCTTTGCGCTAAAGTGTGACACAAACATTATGTCTTGTTTTCGTTCAAGAGAGATTTCTTTGGATAATAAAAGCTATTTATGTTGTAATGTCTTGATCCTGACCGATCAAATAAGGGAATAGAATTTCATGCAATTCGTTATTTACAACCATATATGTATATAAGAAGAACTTGTTCTAATCTAGCTTAAAGTATTTGATATTTACACTATTTCAAAGCTGGTGATATTTACAGAACAGTCGAAGGATGAAGGTTTATCGTGAAATAAATTCTCCATCAATTCGGAGAAACAACACCACCAGAAACTAACAGGTTGTTAGTTAACAGCAGGGGTAGCTCTAGGAATCCCTGCACTTCAACTGGTCAAGTGTAAGTCAGCAGTCCTCAATCCGAGAAATTTCTCAACCCTTTAAAAAAATCCAATCTGCGCCTCTCATTTCACATTGGTGCAATTGAGCTATCGTCCAATAGTTGTTCAGTAAAATGACCCCCTTAGTGGTTACTAGTTGATAGTTGGAATGTTCGTTAATGTTGGTCCTCGTGACTGATTATTCTGGGGAACGTGTTAATGATAGTCCCTTCACAATGGGAAAAATTTAGCATCCAGATGGTTTGACACTCCATTCTCTTGAAGGTGCAATAAATTTATCTTAAAAGATGAAAACTCACGTGTGGTTCTTCAGCTGGCTATCAGATGCGACTGAGGTGACCACTCAGGTGAAGAAGATCCCCCATCTGGCAATCTGGAGACATTTAACAATTGAGAGTTTTAATAGGTGGTATATCATTATTTTGCATGTTTTTTTTTCTTATTTTACAACTTCTTTACACTAGCATATAGCGGTCTATCCTTCCTTTTCTCCTGACTTAGACTTACAATTCCATAACTTGTTCTAAGAATATGTTACCTTAATACCAGAGTTATTGTTTTTGTTCTTTTCTAGATTCAATTTCTTTTTCAGCAAATTTAGAATTTTTAGATTCAGATGTAGAAATTCATGATAATCACGAGGTCTAACATTTGAAGATCAAATTATTTTCTCTGCATATTGAAAAGAATTTTTTTTTAATGTTTCGTTTTGAGAAAAAGATGTGTAACCAAGAAACATTATATTAAAAGCGAATTAAGACAGTAAAAAAGTAGCATTCCATTCTTTTTTTTTTTTTTTTTAATTTTTGAAAAGGAGTTTTATTGTTAAGCAGGCGCCATGATGATGATATTCTACAACAAATTTCATTGACGAAGTGAAATTTATTCAAAGAGTTTTCTTGAAACACAGATGATAGATTCTTCTGAATCTATATATTTAATAAATTTAAATATTTTGGATTTCTATTATATTTATTTAGCATTCTCATTGCAACAGATAAAACGAAGTTAAAGAGTTAAATTTTTAAACGCATTGTATGTAGGTTTTCCTTTCAAATTCAAATCACTGTGTACAGGAAAGATTTAGCGTTTGCCCGAATTTTAAAGCGAATCTTTTCTTGTTTATCTAATACAGAAAGTCCATAGTTTTGAAAGAAAAACGCGCATGGATATCCTGAACTACAGAACAAAATAACACGCCATCCAAAGTCTAATTATTCCTCAGTAATTTACCCTTTTGGAGACACACCATTTACGATTCCTCCTTTTCTCAAAATCTTCGGGCAAATCGAAGCAGCTCTGTCTTTAACGAGTTACGTTGCCGTTTCATTATTTCTCTGGGCTAATGAAATTACCGAAGACGACCCAAATTAATTTCGCCGCGTACTTCGAAAGAAAAAAACACTCCTATTCCTCTTAAATGCCCTTCAGAGCAGACATTTAATCAAATATAATTACGAATCAGTGAACATATCATTTACCGTAACTAACCTCACAGCAAGGCATGGTAAAGAAGAATCGATGGTTGTTGTTATTTGATTATCGCATTTCATGGTTAAGTTTCAAAACGCTGGAGAGAATGTATGTTACTTAATCATGAAACTTGTATACTCTTAATTTGCAGATAGGATTATTAATAAGTTTTTAGCTCCCGATAGCATCTCCCAAAATGGCCCGATCACCATTAGCAGAATTTATTTCTGGGAGCAAATTTGGGACGAACGGAAGTAATGGGTAATGAAAATAGCAAAATAATTAGAAATTATTTATGAATTTTGATGAAATATTAAAATGAAGGATTTGAAACATATAGTAAAATGATTCCTTCTTTGGCAGCTATGTAATATTTACTATAGAAAATGCTAATCCTCAATTAGGAAAGATTCGACATTCAACTAATACAATCATGCATTTGTATTGCGCAACTGTTTTGAATAATTAATAAATTCAAAAGAGTTATAAGTTAATATGTAGGACATATTTTTATTTATACAAAATCCATGTGTTTTTACAAATTATTAAATAAATTCACCATTTGGAATACGACGTAACACACATATTTAGTAACATCATATGGTTGTACAGTCAACACAATAATTTGATTACGCCCCGAATGTTTGAAATAATTATTAAATTTAAGACTTAAAAATTAGCAAAATAATTTATTACTTACGTTTTGTGGTTTATAAATTTATTATCATAGGAAAATAAATAATAGTGGAAGACACATTTTTAAATAATATGTTCTCTTATATTAACTTCCCGTTTTAAAGAAACACTAAGGCTATTTTGGGTCAGATTTCATGATTTTGAGCCACTATCAAATGACATGGGCGAGATCTTAATTAGTACTCCTTCACCAAACTTCCACATCATACCAGCGGTGGGTGTTTACCCCCGATGGATTTAACTTGCACCAGTTCATTTACAAGAAGGTTTTTCGGTACAATCGGCTTTAGAATCTAAAACACTCTGCGCCCGAAGCCGACATCTTACTATCAAGCCATCATGGCCTTTCAGTTTATAAAAGTTCATTTTTATATTTAAAATGACAAAAAGCGCTCTTACAAGGCGAAAGGCATGAGGTTGAAATCACAAATCAGAATGAGATTTTGTTTGATGATAGAGTACATTTAGAATGTCAATTCATGAAAAAATTAAAATGCAATAGCCAGTCAATTTCGAAAAAATTGTCCTCAAATTTTTATTAAAGCTTATATACTAATAATTTGAATCGGTACTGAATGATCCCATTGGCTTGGTTGTCTGGGTAACGGGTATATGGAAGGTCAGGGTTCGTCCCTGACTAGGATCTTATTTTTTTTTTTTTTAATAATTCTTATTCAATGAAAAAATTACTAAAATTTTAATTAATATGTTTTTTATTTTTTATACAAAAATAATATTCATTATAAAAATGCATATTAATTAAATCAAAATGTTAAAAATATTGCAATTATAGATGATTTAAAAAATTAAATTATTTTTACTGAATTAATTATTTACAGATAGTTTCAATTAATATGCTGCTTCTTTTTATGCAAGAAAAATGTTAATTATTTTCATACTTAAATTTTAATTTAATATTTAAAAATAGTAATAAATATAACATATGTGAAGATAATTATTAATTTTAAATACCCACGTAGTAAAAAAACAATTATACAGTATTTTAAAAAAAATTATCCTATATACATTTATTTTCTATAACATACAAAAACAAGAATGATAACTTTAGTAAAAAAATTGGAAACAAAATATATTTCGGTATGCTGCACAACTTATAAATGATGATTGTCCACAAGAACAAGATTTCTTTAAGATATCTCTGGGAAAACAAACTTCATTCACATTTGAAAAAATCTCTCATTAGAAAGTTGGGCATACCATGCATATCTTATCATCTTATTTAAAATTGGTGATGTCAACTGATGGTGTACAATTGATTGAATTTTTAAATTATCTTCGTGAGAACTTATTTATTGATCATGTTCCATTGAATAAGAAAAATTTTGAATACAGTTAAGAAGATTTTTTACTGGGCTATAAAAATAAGTGTCACAAGGCTGAACAAGGGGAGGAATTACTTTAATTTTAGTTGGTATTTTCTGGATCATCATGGAAAATTTCATCCTATGATTAAGATTTTACTTGCCCTGTCCAAACAATTAGAAGAAACTGTTCTTTTTCAAAGTAAGATTTTAAATGATTTTTAAGGCATTCAATATATAATTTCGCTGTTAGTTTTCCAGATTTTCCAGATTTTATAATCACTTTTTTATATTTCTTACCAAATTGATTTATTGATTTTTCAACAAGGCAACCAAAGTTACCGGTTGCTTCATGAAGGTATAAAAAAATTTAGGCAGTATTTTAACAGACAATGTAAGCGCATATTGTGTCGTGTAAGAATAGGCGACTTTCTTCAAATCGTGTTTTGAGACGAAAACAATTTTACTTCCGTTTTCAGAAAAAGTTCTATTATGAATAGATAGGAACTAACATCCTAAAAATAGGGGAATGGCATGACATGTATAGGATACACAATTATTAGATTGGAATTATGGATCGAATTAAAAATGAATTGCATCAAAAAGGAAAGGCCCCTTGGGTTCTCAAGGAATATGTGACCTGGTGGCTAATGCGGCAGAGATCTTAAACGGTTTTTGGTACTACTACTCAGTTAGAGGCTCGAAGATGCAAAATGGATTTATTTTTATTTTTCTTATTTCTTTACTTTGAAAAATATTCCTAATAGTAATTATTCTGAATAGTTCAATTCCACGACTTTATTTTAAAAAATAATTCCACAATTTTTATTTAAAAAATTTATATACATATATATATATATATATATTGTTAATATATTTACGGATTTATTCGAAATTTTAATTGTCAAATTCATGCAAATGAGTAAAAATCCTTCGTAATATTAGCATTGGGCTTTTGCAACAGATTCCCAGTCTTTGATACTTGGAATGCCATATTAAAAAGGAAAAGAACTTCGGCCTCGTAACAATATTTGCCTCTCTTCCTTGTGCGGAAGAGGGTTTAAAGGATTTTATCTAATTCTAAGTTCGAGTCCCGGAAGCTCGAAATGGATTTATTTTTATTTTTCTTATTTTTTTATTTTCAATAATAATTCGAATCCAAATTCTAATTCCAATTTCGTCCAAATTACTCCACTCCTTTTATTCCAAAAATAAAACATTTCGTTAAAATATTTACGGAAATATTCGAAGTTATAATTGTCAAGTTCACACACATGCACAAAAGTCATGGGTATTCTTTTTTATTTGAGCTCTTTCACAGCGTCTTTGATACTTGGAATTTCGTAATAAGGAGGAAAGGCATTTGTGGCTTGGTAGTTAAAGCGGCCTTGACCTTGAATGATTTTTGGTAGTTCTCAGTTCGAGTCCCGGATTTACTTTTTTTATTTTATTTTAGTGATATTTTGAATAATAATTCTATAATTACACTGAATAATTCCACACCTTTTATTTCAAAAATAATATATTTCTTTAATATATTTACATGGGATGTTGTTGATACTTTGAATGTCGTATTAAGAATATATGGCTCAACAATATATGGCTTGGTGGTTAGAGCTGCTGACTGCTTAAACGATTTTCGCTGGAGTTCAGTTCGAGTGTCGAAAGCGCAAAATTGTTTCGCTTTTATTTTTCTAATTTTTTTATTTAAAAAAATCGAATAGTAAATCAATTGTTACTCTAAAGGAATCCACAACTTTTGCTCCAAAAATAAAATATTTCATTAATATATTTACATATTTATTCGAAATTTTAACTGGCAAACTCACACTCCTGAGCAAAAGTCATTCGTATTCTTAGCATTGGATTTTTCCCCCAGATTTCTAGCGTTTTTGATACTTCGAATGTTGTATTAACTCTCTGGGTGTTTTAATTCTACGAATGAAATTTCTCTAAAGTTTTAGTTGATATATATATATATATATATATATATATATATATACAGCTGTCTCGCCTTCAGTAATGCATTCTAAAATTTTCAATTAAATACTTACGTACCTTGCTCTCTTTATAACTTATCATCCAAATATATTTCAACTTCAAACTCCGATAGTCACCTAACTCGCATTATTATAGAAGCCTTGTGATTATTTGTTCATCGTACTATATATCTCTCTGATTTGCAATCAGCTGTTATGGAATTATGTGAAAATATCACATCTAATACTTATCCCATAACATTATACTATCATTTCAACGCGTGCTGAACATAACACTTTCTTCGGGTTAATTTGTAATACGAGTTAATTTAATCATTCCATTTGAGGTTTGACAAGGTAACTGCAAAGCACTGGTACACTTTTAACGTGCTCTAGCAGACTAAAATCTACTTTCATATTGTAAGAAATTAATTTTTGGAAAATACAGTTACAATATTTTTTAATTCATTAAAAATAGAAACTTAATTTATAGGTTAAAACATTTTTATCAATAAAAAAAGTCATTTTGAAGACGATTTAAAAAACGGTTTTGTGCTGTGATATTTTCAAAATTATCACAGAAAATTTCCAAATTTATATAACAAGCTAATATTTTCCAAATATTAGCTTAATTTTTAAATAATTAAAGTTTTAAAATACTCCTCTCAAGGTATACTTTTTCATCTTCCAAATGAAATATGTAAATACCAAGTGCAGCAGCTCTAGATCATATGGTCGGGTGTGCAGAGACCTAACACACACACGCATTTATTCATATGGGAAAACACATATTCATTTGATAACCAGCCTTGGATTAATTCCGGGCATTGATTGGCCTAAAATTGATATCTTCTTTAAGATGGCGGATGGAAAGATCTAAATGACGTTTATATAATAATATTCTTTTATTTTTATAAATCAATCAGTTTTAATGATCTATTTAGAAGATTTATTCATGTAGATTATATTGATTTGTTGATATATTTATTTAAAATATTAATAAAAATATTTTGTAAAATATAGTTTACAAAGCAAAGTATGAAAAAATCTAAAACTCACTATGCATCAATGCATGGTTTGACTCAAGTTACATAAAATGTAATTATTTACTTCATTTAGACCAGGCTAACAGTACTAAACAATATGTATGCCCATTACTAATATTTTACAAATTGGCTATTGTGTCGGAATTTAAATGCATATCCTGTATAAATTCAATCAGGTTTATAATAAATAAAGAAGATTTATTGAACTAATGATTTAGATATAGCAACCGATTATAGAAACCTTTGCTTTGCATTTATTTATTTTTAAATTATCACATTTAATTTTTTATTTTTTCCAGTCACGTGCTGAAAATTACATTTTTTTTTTATTTAATTTGCAATAATATTTGATTTTTTTTATTTGAATTTCCGTCAATATGATGGCAACCCTCTGATAAAACTTAATCTTTTCCCCCTTGACATGCTCGTGCTGATTAAATTTTATTGTTTTGTCCGAAATATATTGTTGAAAAATATGGTTAAAATATTTCTTTAAAAATTCGTTAAAAATAGAAGCTTAAATTATATGTTAAGACACTGATATTATTAGAAAGCTAATTTTTTGTTCTTTAAATTGCTGCAAAAATTGTGTTTGTTTGATAATATTTCCGGAAGTTATAGCCGTAAAACTTCGAAATTTCGCTTAATTTTTAATTACTTCAAATTCTAATAAAAAAATTTAAAAAAGTGCTCAGAAGTGCACATTCCCGACCTCCAAGGTATACATGTACCAAATTTGGTAGCTGCAGGTCCAACGGCCAGATCTGTTGAGCACCAACACACACACACTTTGAGCTTTATTATAAGCATATACAGTGGCACAAAAAATTGAGAGTACACCTTACTTTTACGTGATAAATCTGACTTCCAATATAAATAGCACATTACCGAGAAGTACAAATATATTTTTAATTTTACACAAGATAACTGGTTTAATTTAAAGTAAAAATAAAGTACAATCAACGAAAAACTTCTAAACTGAAATTCAGAAGCATTTTAAATAAAAATACTTAGATTTTTACCTCCAAAAATTGAGAGTACACCTATGTATTTTTTGCAATATTTCTCATAAAAATAAAGTTTTACTGCTAAGCATGTCTGTTGACTTTCATAATAACTTTTAAACGTCTTTGTACTGATTTGACCAAATTTGGGGAAATCTGAAGATAATTTGCATATTTTTCTTGAAACACTTTTTTTAAATGGGTCATGTTTCTAATTTTGTGTTTTTGAACCACTGTTTCGAGTAGGGTCCTCAATATATGGTAATATTCCTTGGCAATGATGCCGGGGTACTGTGTTAATATATGTAACAATGGTTTTTAATGAAAAAGTCACCATATTTTGACGTTACGTGAATTCTGTTTGTGGTCATTGTACTGCTGTAAAACGGTATTTCCATCTAAATCCAAATTTTTAACAATTTCCTTTAGATTGCTGCTAAGTATATTTCAGTAAGCCATATGATTTATAATGCCATCCATAAGAATTAAACTTCCTAACCTGGATGAAGCTATGCAACCTCAAATCATGACGGATTCACCACCATGTAGGACAAAAAATATTTTGATTAAAGCAACATTAGGCTTTCTCCATACAGTACGATGGCTGTCACTGCCAAAAATAGTGAGTTTTCTTTCATTACTAAATATAACTTTTTTTCAAAAGTTAATGGTATTCATTTACGAGTTTTTTGCAAACTTCAACTGCTTTATCTGAATTTGATGATGAACAGTTTCTCTCTATTAATGCGATTTTTATATCCAGGTTGTCTATTGGCATTTCGCGCATTTTAAGCGCTTTCATTTTTGCCAATGATTTAAGAAATCTCTGCTGCAAGTTTGATGCACCTTATAGTTGCAGAAATCTTAGAAAAAGTCCTAAAAATTTGAGTTTAGATGGAAATTCCCTTTTTCGGCAGTACAACGACTCCAAACATTGCAATTAACGTCAAAATATGCTATCTTTTTCATTATAAACAGCAATTATACACACTAACACAGTACTCCAACATCATTGCCATTGAACATTACCATAAATTGTGGGCCATACTCGAAAAAATTATTCAAAAATATAAAATTAGAAACAAACCCATTTAAAACAAATGTTGCAAGAAAAATGTGATAAAATATCTTCAGATACCACAAAAAATTTGTAAAATCGGTACAAGGACGTTTAGAGATCATTATCATAGCCAAAAGATATGCATATTAGCTTTATTTTTATGCGAGATACTGCAAAAATTTCATAGGTGTACTCTCAATTTTTTTTAGGTAAAAATCTGAGTATATTTATTTAAAATGCTTGTGAAATTTTTCAATTTAGAAGTTTTTTGTTGTTTGTACTTTATTCTTACTTTGAATTAAACCATTTTTCATGTGCAAAAGTAAAAGCATGTTTGTATTTCTCGATAATGTGCTATTTAAATTGTAAGTCGGATTTATCAAGTAAAAGTAAGGTGTACTCTCAATTTTTTGTGCCACTGTATATATATATAGAGAGAGAGAGAGAGAGAGATAAAGATATATAATATAAGAGGGAGCTGTCAATGTATACTAAAATTGTTTTCATATTCCCTTATTGCTATTTTAAATAAATCATTGTAATATTTTTATATCAGCAATCACCATTTTCAATACAGTAGCATATGTTAAAAATTAGAACTAATTTTAAAAATTTCTTTTAATCTGAAATGCACAAATAACAATATAGATATAATAATATATAAATAACAACACTGTTGTACTATATTTCAGAAGAAATGGCATCATCTTTTATTATAATAAAACATACAATTTTTGAGTGAAACTCAGAAAATTCGTTGGGCAGCTAAAAAAATATATTATTTTAAGAGTCATATTGTTAGCTACTCAGGTATTAATTAGCCAGTTCCTAAAACCCCTCATAACTATTTTATTAGAATTCAATATTGTTTATAATCATTTTTTATTGAAAAATAATCGCATCTTCATTTCTTAATGATTCAAAGTAATAAAATATACAACTTAAAGCCTTATGAACTGAAAAACATAAATGCGTATCAACTTTATTTATGTATGATTTATTTTTAAAATAGTATACTGCATTAGTAATTTAAAACAATCAACATTCTATTGTAATTTTTTTCTCTTATATATTTCTAGTACATTAAGTTCTCATGCAATGAAATTGTCATCTTCAAAAACATTTAAAAACAGCTAAAACGAACAAAACTTCTTTAAGATATTATGCCGGAGTATTTTATACCTCATACATTTCGGTACGTTTATAATGCCTAAAAATTTCTTTTAAAGAATACAGAAACCAGGTGATCATTGATGACATATAAACATCTTTTAAAAAAATTTTAACACTGAACTATGAAAATATTGCAATATCTACTGGGAATTTAAAAGCTAAACATATTAGAGATTAAAAAACGATGAACATTGGACTTTAAATGCATTTAGAAACATACATGGAAATTAAATGCAACTTTTAAAAAAACATTAAAAAGCAGATAAAAAATTAAAAATTTGTAATATTTAAACATAATAACACACATTAAAAAATTCAGCATTTTTTCGAAAATTTATTAAAATTTTTGAAAAATTTGCTTAATAAGTAATTATTTATATAATTGACTTAAAAAACAAACGTTCCTCAAATTCCATATAAATATAGCCCTTTTAATAACCTTTTTTAACCTCCTCTCAATTCAATAGCAAGGGTTAAAAAGGCAGAGCATGTATCCTAATAAACATTTCATTTGAAGTATTTGAGACAACTTTTAATTTCTGTCTTTCTCTTACGACAAAATATTTCAATTGTCATAAATTAATAACAATTGAATTGTAATTAACTTGAATGTAATCTTATCTTAAACATTATATGTAACTTATTGATGGGAAGTCTATAGGACCGTGTATACGTGAAAACAATACCTCAAAACAAACGCAACTAGAGAAGTTAAATGTATCAGGCAGTTTTATATAAATGTAAAATTGTATTAAATTTTTTAATATAATTTGTAAATGTAGTGATTATCCGTGAGTGTATCGAATTTTTAATCTAATCTTAAAGGATAGTAAGATGTACCTAATTCATGCTAGATTCTATTCAACTATACAAAAAATATCGATACCGCTGCCCTGAATATGCATATGCATAGGAGAAAGTAGAGAGGTAAATACTACCACTGATATTTACTTTGATTCTAAATCCTTAGATTGTTTTTAATAATAATAATAATAATAAAGTATTGATAAAAATTGCTTTCCAGTTCCACCAGCAAATCTTAAGGTTGATACTACACCAAACTATGCAATTTATGTAGTTTAGTTCCATATGTAATATATCTATCAGTAACAGAATCTTTTATTTAATACGAGTAAATAACAGTTGTGATTTTAAGATATAACTATGAATATTACACTTTTAAATATTTAAAAATAATTTATTGTTCAAGTACCATTGAGGCATTTATCGCCCTTATTTTACATTAGAATGTCTTTAAAAACAAGTAATTAAAAACCGCGCTATATTTTGCTCAAGATTCATCAAAAGCTATCTCATTTATCCATACATTTTTATTATATATCCCTTCCGAGTTCCCAATACATTAATGCGATGTTTAAACACAAGTGAACATATAACTATATGAAGAAAAATAATTCAATGGAACTTTAAAAGAACATTTCGATCAATTAATCTTAATCGAAGACATACTATTGAAGCCAAATACTATTTAAATCTGTCCATACAGAGCATTATCGGACACACAATAGGGAAAAAATTCCTGTTCCTCTTTTCTTGAATGAGCCCTCTTTCTTCTCTAACGCCGAAACCATCACAATGTCCAATGCCTAAAGCAATCTTCGGACCCTCAGACCTTACGACATCCATAAATGGCCTTAAAACATTCATTGCATTACTCCCTTCCAATTCATAAAAATGTCGAAACTTGTAGAGGGAAAGAACGACGATAAAATGCGTCGGAAACACTCTCCAAACAGTATAACGCCTACCTGATTTTCCATGCGAAACGAACCTACGTTCTTCTTTATTATGCGTTGAAATACGAGCAGCGCGCTTTTAAGATATCTTCGGCCTACGTCGAAATGCCTGTGGAACCCTGAGAGGGTTAACTTATCTGTCTGGTCAGTATTAATGAACTTATTAGACTTCTCTGTCTGGTATTTAGCCTTTGCTGAATTCTTTTTATAAGATTTAATGTCAGCATTAGAAAAACTGCGGCAAAACTCAAGATTTCTTCGACTGAAACAGTTTCTTTTTTTTTTTCTTTTCTCTCTTTGCTGAATACTGAGCTTGTTTTTGAACTTCTTGATCCATCTTTCGGAAGCTTTGAATTCAACATCTGCAAATTGTCCAGAGCAACTAAAATCCACTGTTGTAAATGCCTGGTAGTTACTTCTTGAAAATTCTCTTTCGCTTCAATGAAACGGTCATGAGTCCAACAGTCGATAATTGCATATTTATCGAATATGTTTCTTCCCTTCCTTGTATCTTCCTCCCATTTAGATAAATAATGTTTTCTTTTAAAACGACTACATCCATTCTTTTGTTATTATTGTAGATTCCATGAAGAATGTAGTCTTGCGTCGTTTACGGCTTTGATTTATAATCCAAATAAAAATTTCTAAATATTTTTATTTTTTCTTAAAATCCATACTCATCAGATGAGGCATTGTCTTCAATATTTTCAAAAATTCTTCATCACAGCTTTCATTTGCATGAATAAATTCGTCATCACAATTAATAATTTTTTCAGAGAGTATATCAATATTATTTTTGGTAAATTTCTTCTCCCAATAAAATTGCTTCTCTAAAAATTGCAACTGAGGATTCCGATGCTATAAGATTATTTTCCACAAACAATCCTTGATAATAAAAAACTGCGTCTTTTAATCTCAATTTTGACATTTCTCTGTATAATGAATCTAACGGAATTTTATCTTCAGTCTCCGATATATATGCCGTATCCATATTCACAGATATTTAAACTTCAAAATATATCTATATTATTTTTTATCAGTTAAAAAGCAATATAAGACAGGCCAAAATCTTTCATTTCTCTGTCTTTGCATGAATGTAAATTATTATTAAAATTTGAGCTATCTGCCTCCGCACGCAATAAATTAAAATCTGCTCTCAATTATTTCTTTTGGTTGTTGCTTACGTATTAACAGATATCAGCTTCATCTTTCAGTTTTCAATATAAATGCAGCTACGTTGAGTTTAGAATTGATAATTTATTATTATTAAAATCCAATAATTTGGAACTTAATTCTTTGAAAATGATGCAAGTTAAATTAGCTATAGCCATTAATGTTACGCTTTTGATTTTTTTCCTATAAATATTAAATTACAGTTTATACATGAATATATAAACATAAAAATAAGGAGCATATTAATTAAAATTATCTGTAAATCGTTAATTACATTTTAATTTTTTACTGCATTTGTATTTCAAATTTTTTTTTCTTTCAAAATTTGTATTTTATTATTATTTATTTCTATAATAAATATTTATTTTGGATTTTAAAGAAATTTAAAACATGTTATTTAAAAGTTGTTACAAATTTTTATTTGAATAAGAATTATTTTTTTTAAAAAATCTCAATCAGCCAAAGCTGACCTTCTGCATACGAGACCTATACCTAGACAACCAAGCATTTGGATCACCCGGTTTTAGTTTAGTTTAGTTTAGTTATATTAACGTCCCATTTAAAGCAACAAGAGGGCTATTTTGGGACGGACCTCGTAATTTTGAACCACTGTCAGATAACGAGGACGATACCTGAGCCGGCATCCCCCTCTCCACACCATGCCACACCAGCGGGAGGACATTTGGCCTGACATATTTAACGTGCAAGAGACCCTCCTCACACGACGGTTCTTCGGGGGAATCGAGTCTCGAACCTGAAACCATCCGATTCCGAAACCGAGACTTTACCACCATGCCACCGCGGCCCTTGGAGTTAACCGGACGGGAGCAAAGTGATTAATATATAAGCTTTACAAGAAGTTTAGTGACCCTTTTCTCGAAATTGACTTGCCCTTGCACTTTTATTTTTTCAAGAATGAACATTCTAAATATATTCTATCATTATACAAAATCTCATCCCCGTGCCACCCCCTTGTTAGATATGATTTAATACACATATATGGTTGCAGGATTTTATTAAGCTCAAGAAAAAAATGGATTAAAATATATGCTTTAAATCCACGCATTAAAATATCCTATTTAACTAGAATATTAATATCAAAAAATAAAATATCAATTTTAAAAAAAAAAATCTTATTTTATATAAGTATAAAATAAGTATTTTTTTAATAAAATTATTTTCTAATATACTCTCTAATTTGTAATTTTAATAAAAGTATAAAAATATTTTCAGCTTAGAATGCCTTTCGTATTGAAATAAAAGATTCTGTAAACTCATTTGGCCTAATTGGATTTAATTTTACAACAGATGACCTAATTAAGCATTGATAAAGCTTCAAATGTTATATTTAATTATGTAAGTTGTGAAATAAATATTAAAAAACTGTGTCTTAGACGCAATCGCTTATTAAAAAATAAAGTGTTTTGAGAGAATAGGTTGTTAAATATTTATAATTACATGTGTAAAAAGCTATAACCTTAAAATATGCATTTTAGTATAATCCATTGCAAAGTAGCATCTTAAGAAGCGCCTCTTAAAATATTATTTTATTTCAATCCTTTTACTTATTTCTATACTTTTTCGATTTTTTTCATTATTTTATATAAATTCACTAGAATAATTTCTTCTTAATTTTTTAAAAAAGAGTTGGTTAATAATATTTAAAAAAAGTTATTTGAATCAACATTTCTATTTACAATTACTTTGTCCATATTGCTACCATTTCCGAATATAAAATAATCGCATAGAAAAGTATAGCAATAAAGGAAAACAATGAATTTAGCTACATTTTTAGCAATATTATAGAACCTTAGCAATTTATTAAGGAAAATTTAAGTATTTTAATTAATTTTCCATAAAAAAAAATTACTTGATTCAAAAAAATTACCATGTTAGGTAGCACTACAAAATTGTTGCTCTATTTCTTTCATGAATACAAAATGATATCTTAAAGTTAGTTTGAATGCTTTAAAAATACCAATAATGCCAATACTAAATAAAATATAAATAGTTATAATATTTAAAGAAGCATCACAAATTTAAAATATGTGACTACGTTCTAGATAATTGTTTTGAAAAATTTTTGGAAATGTTTATATTCTTGAATATTTCTATAAAATTCATCGAAAAAGAATCTATAAAATCGAATATGTTAGATAACTTGTTTTAATCTTAAATTTTTTTTTTAATATTGGGGAAAAAATAAAATATTGAGTGGGAAAGCTAAATAGAGTTATAAAGCAAAAATCTTCTAGTTTAGAAGTTTATAAGTTAATTCTATTTGCTTAGAATCTGGTGGATATTTTAAAAAATACTTTCTCTATTTTCTGAATTAAAAAATAAATTGTATTTATATCTATTCTATAAATATTAGGATTTCAACTGATAAGCAGTATGATTTTTTTCGTTTTTTTTTTCATATTGTGAAGCTCAAAAGCAAGCATAAAATATATCTAAATGTATAGACAGCTTATTTTCTAATTGAGAAAATAAAAATCTATTGAAAAATTATTATGCCAATTTGAGTGTTCGATTTTATTTTTTGAGATTTTTGGAAATTCTATCAAAGAGTAGAATTTGACTAAATAGCATCTTAAGATGCAAAATAACATAAAAAGTTATGTAAATCCGAATATAAAAATCAGTGTAATTTCTGAAAAAAAAACTTAAACAAAAGTCTAGCGGTTTTATATATATAAAAAAAAACATGTTCAAACATTTAAAAAAATTAAATTATAAATTCATGATTTCAGAGAAAATTGACTTTTTAATATAATCACCTCCCTTAAACAATAGTTTTTGTTATCAAGTATGTATTTCTTGAACATGATAAACAGCAAAAGGGATAAGACATTTTTTCTGGCAGGCTATAGTTATATGAAAATATATATATAATTCTTTTATATATAATTCTTGTTTGATTCATTAATTTGTATTTTGAATACTGTTGTCATCTTTTATTTAAAAAAATTAATAGCTGTTTTCTAGAAATTATTCTTCTAATAAAAATCTTATTTGGGGTGAAAAAAAATATTCAATCAATTTCACTCTTTTAAAATATTTTCAGTAAATACTAATATCTCGTTTCTGCGAATTGCATTCTTAAAATTTTTCCATCATGCTTCTTGATACTTAGAGCAGCAAATCGGAAGGAAAACTTCAACAAGAAAAAAAGTCCTTACCTTTTTTTGAGAGATTTTTTTATTCTCAATCTTATAGCATGTGAATTCTTCATTTCGAATTCTTTGGCTGTTCCTACCTTCGCTCGCTGACAAACTCTGACACCTTAAGCCGCTTTCTTAGGAAGAAAACTTTTCACTAAATCTTACTCGAAAACTTTTTTGGTGTTTAGAAAACATCACGATAAAAATGAAAGGAAATTCAGGCTCTATGTACAACCACTTTATTCAGTTGAAGAAAAAATACCGTTTGCGTTTGGAAGATGCTGAAGTTTTTTTCAAATCGTTTGTGCAATTTTTTTATTACTTAAATGAGGATTAAAAGCAGACGATAGTTTTGATGCATAAATGAAACAAAATAAAAATTCTTTATTTAAAATGATGAGAATCAAATTTTTCTGTTTCTTTTCTGCTTTATTTTTATTTTAAAATCATATATTCTTCATTGTTTTAATATTTTATTTGGTATTTTCGTATTGTTCACTGATTACAAGTAAATGTATTTTTTCTTCATGCAAAAAGCACATTTAATCACATTTATTTGCTTCTATTCGCATTCACGCTTCAGTGGAATAAATACAATCAGTATAAAAAAGTGCGATTTTTTTTTTTAACATTTTTAATTACGTATTCTTTTTTACCTTTCAACCTTTTAATCATGAAGTTTTTCTTTTTCTTTTTTTACTGATTATTTCAGAGCAAAGAAATTTGTTATACTATCTATCTACATAGTCACTACGTATCAGTCTATATAGTCTCTATATACTCTGTATCTGTCTACTTATCTCTCTCTATTTAATTTCTGTTAAAATTAAAATTTTTATTTTTCATGACGTTTAAAATAAGACATTTCTTACTTTTTTTTAATGATACAGCGAGATTACTTTGTAAAAGAA
>JAPMOQ010008532.1:437085-471236 GCA_026543055.1 Argiope trifasciata | reverse complement strand
TTTTTTTTTTTTTTTTTTTTTTTTTTTTTTTTTTTTTTTTTTGTTTGCATTTTGCATTTTGCCTGCCTGTTTCAAAGATGATTCAAACAATGATTTGAGATAGACGAATAAAATTTAGTATACGGTCTTTACACCAAATTTGGAGATTTTAATCATATTTTGAGTACAATCTATTTTAACTAAGCCTGCCTGTCCGGTTGCTTGTATATAAGTTAACACGATAATTATAAAATAAAGTGAATTAGATAGATAAAATTCGGCGCACAGATTTAGCATCTATAGTAGAAATACTTATCAAATTTAGAGCCGAATCCGACAAGGGATTGACCGTCTGTCGGTCTGTATACTTTCAGAAATATGTAAATGTGATAGTTAAAAAACTCAATGACTTAAATATTTCAAATTTGGCATATAACTTTGGTTGAAAAATGCGTTTAAAAGAAAAATTCGATTTTCGGATTCCCTTAACGGGAATTATATCGCCAAATAACTCGCCAAAGATAGAAGCAGGAAAATTGCACAGATTTAGCATCTATAGTTCAGACACTCTTCAAATTTTGGGCCAAATCCAAGGGTTTCAAAATTTATCTGTACTTTCAGAAGCATGTAAATTGGCTAACACAAGAAAAAAATATTTAAATGTATTACATTTAACATCTCTTCTCACTACAATTATAATTTTGAGAGAAATTTTGGTTTCATTCCGTTAGAAGAAACCGTCTAAAACATAGGTTCCCAACGTGGGCGATAACGCCCCCTTGTGGGCATTTGTGGCTTTCCGAGGGGCGGTAAAAGATCCAGAGAAAGTTAAGGGGCGTTGATATGGCACGGAGAGGCATGGGAAGATTAACCAAATATAGTCTAAAAAAAGACTTAAAAATCACTCTGATAATTCATTTCTATCACGTGTGAGAAAATTCACATATTTCGATATGAGACTTCACTATTGAGAGAAAGAAATACTTCTCTAGTATGTACCGCTCTGTGGCAGCATGGGCCAAAACTAGAATTCGATGTCTCTAAATTTTAATAAAAATACTTTTTAATATAATTAAGTATGCGTTTTGATTGTTCTCTGAAACTGCCAATTTATTTATTTAGAAAGCAAC
This sequence comes from Argiope trifasciata, assembly GCA_026543055.1. NCBI lineage: Eukaryota > Metazoa > Arthropoda > Arachnida > Araneae > Araneidae > Argiope > Argiope trifasciata. The sequence goes on along the minus strand of JAPMOQ010008532.1, from coordinate 470,127 downwards.
AGTTTATTATGGATTACTTCGTATTATCAAAACCCCTGCTTGTCCTTATGACAGGTAAGCTAATATTTTTTTTCTCTTTTTTTAAATAAAGAAATTCAGTAGCGTTTCATTTCCAACAATATTCAATTCATTCGTAATTTTTTACATTTAATTCTTGTACATAATTTTTCACCAAAAATTATGTACGCTCTTCTTACCTTGGGATGGGAGGGGGGCGGTATTGAAATATTCACAAGAAAAGGGGGCACCAGTTCGAAAAAGATTGGAAACCTCTGGTCTAAAACTTAAAGTCGTTTTTCGGATACTATAAATCGCATGAAAGGGATTAATCTTCAAAACATTTCGCCAAGGATCACTCGATGATTCAATAAAAAGGTCCTGAATTCACGCCAAAAGGTAATATTTCGTAACTCTCGAAGGTCAATGACATGCAAAGCGTTATTTGTCTTATTGAAGATCAACAATTTTGCTGCGGGGGGGAGGGAGGATAACACTTTTATGAAAGAGTATGCGAAAAAAGTGTTGAAGATACTACACTCGCTGGTTTCGTATTTAAGACGATTTCTCCTGAAAGTACCAGGGGGTGGGTGAGGTACGGGCAGAGACATGAGAAGCCTTTCAAAATATGTAAGTCAGCTCGGTGTTTCCGTACCCAAATCCCGGGTGTTGGGATTCAACGTAGCATTTTATGATTCTTGATGCCTATCTTTTCACAAATTAGATTCCGGTTTTTTTTAAAAAGTCAACAATTTTGATGTAATTTATGAATCTACTAGACAGTTTCCGTATTTTATTTGTCTAATTTATTGGATTTTTGAGTTATCGTGCTCACATACATGGGAATACATGATTAAACAAGTATTAATTCCTCTTATAAATTTCGGTCCAAAATTTAATAAACATTTGCATTTCTCTAGATAATATTATATATTTAATTTCAGCTTTCAGCTCTTTGCGTTTTTAAACAGACAAACTTTTTTCTATCAACGAATTCAGTCCAAATTTTCAAAGAAATGAGCTGTTGAATGTATATACTAATGTATATATTTATAATGTATTATGTATATATATTAATGTATACATTTATAATGTATTATGTATATATATTAATGTATATATTTATAATGTATTATGTATATATTTAAAATGTATATATTTAGTGTTAAAATTACATCCTTCTAACGCAGGGGTTGGCAACCTGCAGCTCTTTTGATGCAAAATTGTGGTTCTCTAGCTCCAAGCGAAAAATTAATATACCTATACTAATATTATAAATGTGAAAGTTTGGATGTTTGAATAGATGGATGGATGTTTGTTATTTAATCAAGCCAGAACGGCAGAACGGAATGGGATGAAATTTAGCACAAAGATAGATTATTATAGTCATTAATGGAACATAGGCTACTTTTTATTCATTGAGTTCATTGAGTGGATCATTTTTTATTTATTAAAAACTAACTTTCGCGCCAAAAATCTGAGGCCAAATCCCGCCAAAAATGAGCTAAGCTCGGCGTTTTTTTTACCAAACAGTAATACTGTTAAGATTAGCAGAATTTGGACTGATTATTTCAAACTATTCTGTGAATTTTTTTAGTTCTTGATGTATTTAAAATCAAATGTTGTTAATGAATCTATCTTTCGGATTCAGATTAGTTGTAAAAACTAAAGTAAAAAACAATTTGATTGTTTAAAACAAACAATCAAGTTTACTGTATTTAAGTTATATATATATATTATATATGCTTATAGTTTTAAATGTATCTTTTTTAGGTTGGTTAGGTTTAATTTTTTTCTTTGTCATTGCTTGATAGATTTTCATACATATACATCAAAATTTCCATGCGAAAAGAGTCATGGGTAATAGATAATTATATATATATATATATATATATATATATATATATTCAAATTTAGTGCAACTGCCAGATTTGAAACTAAAGACTTGTGGAGTGGCAAATCATAGAAAGGAGCTAGTTGGAAGAATTGGAGATCCAGAAATGGATACAAATCGTGCAGCACTAGTAGACAACTCTAAAAGAAATTCCGCGAGTTGAGACCCTCAGATTTGAAGCATGGAACAGTCTTTCAGAATGTTATAATGAGGTGAAGAAGTTGACATATGAAGTGCCGACGATATTCGGGCTGACATTTTCATGTGAGCAAGCGTTCTCCAGCATGAATATAATAAAAAGTAAATTTAGAAGTCAACTGACGAATAAAAATCTAAAGTCATGCTTAAAACTTAAAACAACAAGCTATAAGCCAGATTTAATTAGATTTTCTAAAGGCATACAAAGCCAATGCTCCCATTAAGGTAACTCTCTATATTTGTGTTTTTATATGAATAAATATCATTCCGCGTTTAAAGTCGTTTATTTAGAAAATTTTGTTAATTGTTAGTTTTGGCTCTTTCTTTCCAATATAATACCGACCCCTCTTCTAGTAAATGCATTTTTGAATTATTGTATTCTCAACCAGACAGGCAATCTGACAAACATAATTGGTAAAATGTATTTTTATTTTCTCAAATCGAACTCCAGATTTTGACGAATTTCTACTTTTCAGAACTAAAATATACATTTTTGATATTATATTTGCCTGTTTGTGAACATGAAAACTCAAAAAAAAAATTTGATCCACGCTATTGAAATTTGGTATACAGGATAAGAAAATAATTCCTTTTATATTTTGAATGAAATTCATTCACAGAAAGGCTCTTTGTCCAGCTATTCGAAAAAAAAAAAGTGAAATGAAAAGCACTGAAAATACTGAAAGTGAACTGAAAAAAAGTCAAAAACAACATGAAAAAAATAGATAAATAAAATATGATACACATGTTTAGAATTTAAAATGTTATTTGATATCTACTCTTAAAATTTTGAATCAACTTCATCAAACGATTGACTTTCTGTCAGTCCGCTCTTTCGCAAGCACAACCCCGTGAATGCAATGACTTTCATCAATGAAATTCGGTATTATGTCTTGTGATTACAGCAATAACTTCATATCAATTTTTTTCTTTAATCGACAGGCTAAAATGGCGTTCAAAACATATTCTTGTGATAGATTAAGGAGATGTTCTATATAGAAAATTAAAAAGTTATTTTTGAGGCATTATGATTATTTAAAGTTTAGTTATACTAACGTCCCGTTTTAAAACAACACTTGGGCTATTACGGGATGGACCTCTTAATTTTGAACCACGGTCAAAAAACGAGGACGACAAATGAATTGACACTCCCTCCCCCCTTCTCCGTACACATCAACGGGAGGACGTTTGCCCGGACAGATTTAACTTTTATAACATTACCACCCTGTTTTAACGCAACACTAGGGGTATTTGGGAACGAACCTCGTAATTTTAAACTAGACACCTGAGCTGGCAACCTCCCACCAACCTTCCATACCACACCAGTGATAGGACGTATCTTCCTGATGGATTGAAAGAGCAACAGACTCCCTTACACAACGGTTCTTCTGAGGAATCGGGTCACGAACTTGAAATCCTCCTGTTCTGAAGCCGGGACCTTATCACCAGACTATCACAGCCCCAGATTCATTTATTTTAATTCATTTTTTATTTAACATTTTTAATGTTTGAGCAAGTGTTAGCAGAATGACAAACAAATCAACAAGAACACCGTATGGATACAACAACTTCAAGGGGAACAGCTGAATATGAGTCATATGGATCTTGAATCAGGTGAAATGGATCCACTATCTGGATCTGGATTTATGTTATCGTTGCATGTGACCCGGATACAGAGGAAATTTACAGATGAGGGTTCGGCCTCCTCCTATTGCTAGGCTGCGAAAGTTCAGAGACGAAGGGGTTAATAAATGTATATTTCTTATCATCTTATCCACTGATCAAAAGAGATAACACCATCTTAAAATACCCTTCTTGAAGTTTTAAGTCAGCTTAATTTAAATAAACTTCTCATTTATTCAATCTATCCTTAGATTCATTCTGAAATGAAATATGTATTACTATATTAATTATCTGCCTACTGTATAATACCCAATTATTATCAAAATATTTCCCTACACTTTAAGAGGATCGATTCTCGGGTTAAGCAAGATCGTCTCGGCATTACATTCCTTAATTGGGTCGATAAATTGGGGAACAAGCATGCTCGGGAACTAAATACTGGAATTTCAGCGTTAAGCCCCGTTCCAAACACCAGTCGCCTTGCAAACGAGGCACGCTTTCTCCCCTTGATTCTTCTCCCTTGCGGTTTTCTCGGGTGCTTTGATGTTTGTCCAGTTTACCGACATTTTTTCGGGAAATTAGACAGGTATCAAAGAACTCCTTGACAACGCAAGGAGGGTCAAGGGGGGACCATGCCTTGTCTGTAAAGGGCCATTCCGACGGCGCGTCTATGCTTCAGACGAACCACTTGTTCTCCCTTCGACCCTTTTTGTGGTTTTCTGGTTTCTTTTGATGCTTGTTGATTCTACCGACAATTTGTCGGTAAAATCAACAGGCAGCAAAACCAAAGAAACTCAATTTTTTTTTTCAATTTCAAACATTAAAGAACCCCAGAAAACCACAAGAGGGGTCTGAAGAGGTCTGAGGGATCTGAAGGTGGCTTGTCTGAAGTTTCTCCTGTCTTAAGTGCCGTTTTACGGCCTGTACCCCGTCTGCAGACGAACCCCATGCCACCCTTTGACCCCTCTCGCTGTTTTCTGGTCTTCTTTCATGCCCGTCGACTTCACCGACAATTTGTCGGTAAACTGCCCAGACATCAAAGAGTCCAAGAGGGGTCGAAGGAGAAACGCATCCTCGCGGCTATGGGGGAGTGTGATCCCCCAGTAAGTAGAAGGTCTGATTTGCGACCAAATCTGTGAAACGGACGATCGTGTAACCGGCCCTTAAAGCGGCGACTACACGACTTGCACCCATCTGCAGACGATAATGCGTTTCCTTTTCGACCCCTCTTGAAGTTTTCTGGGCTCCTTTGATGCCTGGGCAGTTTGCCGACAAATTGTCGGTAGAGTCGACATGCATCAAATGAATCCAGTAAACCGCAAGATGGGTCTGAAGGTGGAACGCGTAGCTCGTCTGAAGCTTCCCCGGTCGTGTAACCGGCCCTTAAGGCAACTGATCTTTGGAACGGGACTTTAGGCTAACCACCCAACCGGAGAACAGACCTTGCATCTCAGAGGCCTTCGGTTAAAAGGTTAGTTATACGACCGGAGAATCCTAAGACGGGCCACGAGTTCCCTCTTCGACCCTTTTACGGTTTTCTGAACTTCTATGATATCTACCCTTTTTACCGACAAATTTTCGGTAGAATCGACAAGCATCAAAGGAACCCAGAAAACCACAAGAGGGGACGAAGGGGGAGCACGTGGCTCGCTTGACGGATGGACGTACTGTAGGAATGGCCCTTAAGAACGAAGGAAGATATGGGCACTGTAGGTCTTGGTTCATTTCTACATCTTTTTTTAATGATTTGTTTGGCAAATCCGGATTGTAAGCCTTCCTAATCAAGTGACCAAGGCTCAAAAATTCAAAATCCATCCCAAAGTAAATCCTATGTTACTCCAAAGTTTGATGCTAATAAAATTAATTTAAAGCACGTTGTTTAATTGTACCGATCTTCTCGTCAAAGCCGGATTGGGCAATGATCTTACGGATTCCGGATATGCAGATCTATTCAGGATTGAAGCGCCGCGGGTGGCCTGGCGGTAAGGTCTCGGCTTCGGAACCGGAGGGTTTCAGGTTCGAGACTCGATTCCACCGAAGAACCGTCGTGTGAGGGGGTCTCTTGCAGGTTAAATCTGTCAGGCCTAACGTCCTCCCGCTGGTGTGGTGTGGTGTAGAGAGGGAAATGCCAGTTCAGGTGTCGTCCTCGTCATCTGACCGTGGTTCAAAATGACGAAATCCGTCCCAAAATAGCCCTCGTGTTGCTTTAAAACGGGACGTTAATATAACTAAACTAAACTAAACTGTTCAGGATTGAACGACACATTATTCGCCAGATTAAGAGGGATATGAATCGCTAGGTCTAAAAAAAGTTCAATTTGGCCTTCAACAACAGTGTCCTAACAAGTTTCAAAACCACCTCAAACAATCAAAAATTTATGCCTTTCTCTGCTACTAAAGTAGAAAAAACTGAATCGTTCTTGTCGTAAGACCTTCTCATAATCTGCGATGATACAACACCAATTCGCCTCATAATATCCCAAGACATTTCCCAAATAGCGGCAAAAGTGCGCAATTCAACTCTTTCCAAGTAAATGATGGCCGGCCAGCTGAGAGCCGACAATGGAAACAATGAACGGCACTCGGTCACGAGAGGATGGGGAAAAAATAGCCGCCTCAAACGGATAATAACCGGATGGGGTTCGGAGAATCACGCCGGTGTTGTTTATGGACGGTGTTCCCGGACAAGACGGTGCTGGAAGCTGCTGTGGTTTGAGAAGAGATAAATCAATAACTGATGGTTTTGACACTTCGATAAGTGGTTTCAGCAGTGAGTTGTGATAAGTGTTACTCTGTTATACTGCTAGTGAAGGTGCAAAGTTATATATATATATTTTAAGTTCCTGTTGGTAGAAATGGAGTTTTGTTAGCTATTTATTATTTATTTCCTGCTAAATTAGATGTTTGAAGTTCTGTAAATTATCGAAATACACATATTTTTTCTCAAAACTGAAATACCGGTTGAATAATAATTAAATTAAAATTCGTTCCACTTTTAGTGGTGACATCTGGTAGTAGAATTGAGAAATAATAAATCCCAAGATTAAAAAGAAGAATATATTTAAAATAATATAATAGTAAAAAGTAGAAGTACTGAAATATTTTATATGCTCAAAAATATCCCCGTTTAAAATGATTCTTTTGGATACTTTTAAACTTTCTAGAAAGAAAAAAAAATCTATTTTTGGAATAATGACATATATTTGGAATAATATATTTATCATGCCCATATTTCAAAAATATGAGATACGTCAGATGAACCAACTAATGAGTTTTTAAAAATTATATAAAGAAGCTTAACGTAGAGGGCGCTGTAATATGTAAATAAATGGAAAACACAGAGGTAAATACTCCCGTTTTTTAGAGGTACAAAGTTGAAACATTCTGGCAATTATTTCTGAAGTTAACATATTTTGAGAAGTTGTATTTAATTCTTTGATCGTTCTATCTCCTCTTTTGCCTTATTAAATGATAAATTCTCCATTCAAAGTTATTTTTCTAAACTATTATTCCTTCAATTATTCTTTTTACTTTAATTCATTTAACAAAATAGTAAAAAGAATAAAATAATTTGATATATAACAGCATAGTTTTAATATACAAATAAAGCCGTTTTATTACATTCATATATATATGCATATTTTGAAGTTTCCACTAAATAAAAGGTCAGAACTAACCAAATTTTTCACTCTTATTATTTATGGCAAGCGAAAAGAAATTATCAACTTGCCAAGGAACAAAATGTATTTAAATATCCAATTACTTAGACACAAAATACAATTTTACTATTATTTCGCACTTCTGAACAAATAACTGTAAGAAACATCTTACTGTCATCTTAAAATACAAAATTTTATTTATTTTTTAACATAAAAGTCTTTTCCATGCAAATTTCCTCTAAATTGTATTAATTATTCAAAATTTTATGAATAACAGATATTTTATAATAAACAGATGCAGACAATTCAGAAATAAGAAAATCTGTAGCTATTCCGTTACTAGGCAACGGTGATATTTTGAATTACTTTATAGTCCTTTTCTTAAAAAATATTTTTGCTTCCGTTTTTTAAAAGTATATTTTTGAAACGTTTTTATTGATTTCAAACGAATTCCAAAGTGCATTTATTAAAAATAAAATAGCAGACGATAAAAATCTTGCTTGCTTCAAAATAATCTTTTGGATTTCAAATATATTATTTAAAAAATATTTTTTAATTCTTTAGTTTTATGTCGAAAGCTAATATTTAATATATTATTATGTTTTCGTATATAATGTGTAATTTTTAAAAAATTTGGTAACAAACATTGAACTATAAACAAATTTTGTGGAAAATAATTAAACCGTTTGTTTATATTATCAAAACTGCATAAAAATTTCATCCTAAGCTAAGCTAGATAGATTAGGAATTTAAGCTCTAAAAATATTAAAATCTAAAAGATAAGATTTACACATAGCTAACTAAGGCTGAAATTAAACAAAGATTTCTTCGCTCACTAAAAATTTCATATCTAATCCTAACTCTCAAATATTTTTTTTAAATTTTTAAATTTATAATTTATTAAAAAATTATACAAAAATCAATAACTTTTTTCTAGAAATACTTTTACTTCTTTCTTTTTCTAGAAATCAATTACTTTTTTCCAAATTCTTTAAGAGAAGTCTTTTACATAAAATTAATACAAAATAAATAAAAATGAAATCTACAATCGCAAATTTCAAATTATCATATGAGGACATTATTTTTTAAGTCAGTATTTGTCTTAACTAATTTAAGTCATTAACCAGTTTAAACTGATTTGAAAAAATCCGAGACTAACAGATTACACATGAGTCGATATGTGATTGTTTCAAACTGGTTTAAACTGGTTAATGACTTAAATTAATTAATAGAATTCGCAAGAATTCAGAGAATGAATAGTTCGGAAATCAAGCAGTAACTTTAGTTGGTGAAAAATCGGCAAATATAACAGCATTTTACAGTATTTTCTAATTACCCAAAAAGTGAAAAATGAATGCCTCAAAAGTGATAAATAACGAATTTATTGCCTACGCATTTTGAAGCTTCAAAAATCTCCAACCAAAATACCATCTTTTCCACACGTGATAATAATTACAAATTTAGTTTACATGAATCAACTAAATTTTAATCTCGTTCTAAAAACTCGTTCTAAATTAAAATATTTTATTATCAAGGAAGATGAACAACGATGAAAATATCAAAATTCTCCAAGAAAATAAATGAAAATTCAGTTCCAAATTTTCACCTTTACAATCAGGAATGTTTTATAGAGGCTTATAAAACATTCGAAAAATTCACAATGTGTTGCCAGTATGTGTAATTTTTTCTGTGACATTTGGTAGAAATGGTTTTCATTCTACTAGTGTACCAATAATTAATTTTGAAATCATTAGAAATAGACATACACATCATATTGGAAAATGGCTCGAGATACGCAACGAATTATACTCTATGGCATTATTGTTTGATAAACCCATTAATAGTATCCAAATACTGAAAGTACAAATGGATAGATAGCCAACATTTTATTTGGTTTTAATCAAAACTGGATAAGTGTCTACATTACTAATGTTAAATCTGCTGGTCGAAATTTAACCACATACAACCACCTTTCGTTTTTAATTGTCCTGTTAGCTTATATCCAAACAGCTGGACTTCTTCAGAACTGTATTTGATAGATATTTACAAATTTGCTAGAACGACCGTATACCAAATTTCAATCCTCAAATTCAATAGGTTTTTAAATTATCTTTGTCACAGACAAATAGACGAACATTTTTAAAAGATGTCTTTTTCAAAATCAAGGAAATCTGAAAAGTGGAGATTCGGAATTCAAATTATGTCAAATTATTCGAATCGGACACCTTGTTGGCTTTCGCTCAAAATTGTATGTATATTTTTTAATTCTGTAGTTTTATGTCTAACGCTAATATTAAATAGATTTAATAGATTAATACTAATATTAATAGATTTTAGAGATAGATTTAATTAGATAATGTTAATTTAGCATTAACAGAGATGTCTACTCTGTTAATGCTAAATCACCGTGTCGAAATTTAACCATATATAGCTTTCATCCTTTTCTAATTTTTGCGTTGATTTATATACGAACAGCAAGATAGATGGACTTTCACTGAACGAATTATACTTTAAATTTGATAGAAATCTAGGAATTTAAACTATATAACTTATGCCAAATTTAATTCGTCTATCTCAATGTGTTTTTGAATTATCTTTATCAGAACTTAGACAATCTTAGACTAAAACTTAGACAATCGATAAAATTTAGAATGCGAATTTTTTTTTGACGATTACATTACTTTCTCTAATAATATATAAAAAATCGGCTTTAATCTCTCTATGGAACCTCCCGGCGTGTTTCAAAACAATTCCCAAAAAGAGCCATAAAATACTTTTTGGTGAATTCGAGGGCCTCGATGTCAGTGAAGCGATTTTCAGGCCATATATCACAGCGTAAAAAGCTCCGATCCATAACAACGACGTGTCTGGCACTCTGAGGAAGAGATAAATTTTAGCGAATTCTAAAGAACGATTTTTTGAGTTAATTCGTGGTTTAATATCCTAGGCTTTGAAATTGTTCTTTACGTCATAAAAATGAAATTTGTAGTCCATGAAGTGATCCATTAAAATAGTATAATTTTGTTAAAATGGTATAAGAAGATTGATTGATTATTGATTAAATATTTGTTATTCTAATACACTTTTATTAGTGCTTTTTAATACCATTTTAATCGTCGTTGGTGATTACCTGATTGGTTGGAAATATATTTCCATCTATGTACACATATATAAAATGCTAATATACGTGCTATAGAAATCAGTCTTGTTATTTACTATCGAATGGCAACAGTCTAGTGTAAACAAATCACTATACAAAAGCTTCATAGAACTATATTAATATTTTTTATAAATGCATTTTCATGTAAAGAAATGAAATGCAAAGTAATAAAAAACTAGGCGTCAAACAAAGTTTAATCGATCTCAAAAATAAGCTTAACCGTTGTCAAATTGTAAAACTTCTAAAATTCTTCTTCTATTCTCCTAAAATCTATGACTTCCGTAATTGCTATGGCTCCTTTATGATAATTGACCATCATATCTACCAAAACTATTATATCACAAAAATGCTTTTACCTTACCTTGTCTTGAAACTAAAAAAAATACCTTTTAAGTGACATCAGTTTCGTTTCTGTACAATGTATTACATTAAAAAATTAACTGGATCACCCCCAAATTTACTCTCTAAAAAAATAGTTATCCCACAGAACGCTTCGTATGGCATTGAAATATCAACCTTTGACATCTATATAGTAATTTTAATAATAATCTGTCCTGTAATCCGTCGCCATTTTTTTGGCTATTAGTCTCTGCATGCAGTTCATATTATCGGTAAAACAAATTTAAGTTTTACACGCATAATTCAAAATAATTTTTTTTTAAATTGAAGCAAAACTACAAAAGTAATCATACAATTCCATAACAAATTTGATATATTTAAGTTATCCTGATACATAAAATTTAAAAAACAATAAAAAATTAAATAAAAACGTTCCAACGGATAAAATAAACGGAGTATCCAACTATTTCTTTCCTTGAAATAGTTGGATACTCCGTTGCTATTATTAAAAAAATTCCGGATTATCACAAGTATTGATTAAGGTATCCGACTACGTTCGTAGAAAAAATTTTGAAAAATTGGATTTATAAAAAACTATGAATTTTAGATTATTGTCAATTATAATGCAAAATCTAATACTATAATACGAGGAATGGTTGTCAAGTCGAAAATCGCCCCAGAATTAATAAACTCCGGTAAACTTGGGGGTCTGGGGTTTTTGGTCACGAGGAATCGATTGGCGTCGGTTTTGAAGCGCTACGGTCAAGCAGTTCGGAGTTACAGATAGGATATTTTCAAACTTTATTAGTTCGCCATAATGGCTACTTAAATTTTCAAGCGGTAACGTGCTGCCATCTATAGCCAATATGGCTAACTAATAAAGTTTTACGTTTATGTTGTTATAGGTTTATAATATGTTTCTTATGTATGTATATATGTTTGGTTTTTCTAAATAAATTTGTCAAAAATATTGAACTTCAACACACTTCAATCTTTACCTTCACTTTACCTTTGTATAGAATAGTTCCCTTTCCAAACTCTAACTTTGTTTAGAATAGTTTACAATGGTGCACTTTAACCGGTTATCTTTTCACCAATGGTTTCACAAATTTTCTTATGGCATGTATTGTTTTGATAAATCACAAATGAAAATTTAAATCTTCGAGTTAGCTTCGATACCTGTTTTCTCCGAGCTGAGCTCGGTCACCCGCTGGTACTATAAATACGACAAAATCATGTTACAATATTGTATTTTTTAAGAAGCAGGAAAATTTATAGTTCATTTTAATGAAAGTTAACCAAAAATGTTAACATTCTACACAAAATTGTAATGCAGTCATCCTATCTTTCTTTGTACACAAGTTATAGAATAAGATGATGAATGAAATGAACCAAAATATAAGAAAAATCCTTAGGTGTAAAGAAGTTATGGGTAAATATATACATACATATGTATTTTTTCCATCAATTCAGAAATCAATTTTTCTAAAAATACTGATAAATGAAAAAGTATTTCCCCAACACTAAAACGTTTGGTTCATTTCGTTGCCCATATTATTTGAAACACAAGCTGAAATTTTTAAGTAAATATCTCTATTAGTTTTTAGGATATCATGTTAATGGTTGAGAATTTTCAGGCAAATTAAAGCTTTGAGAAAACTGAAGTTAAAGATAAATTTTAGTTGAAAAATATGTGCCCCTGGATGATAGATCAGATCTTCCTTTTCCTAGAAAAGATAAACTGTTTTGGAAGGTGAAAAGTCTGAACTACAAGAAATAACAATATTTGAAAAAACTCTAATGCAGTATTTCTCAACCTTTTAGTATTCATGGCCCAATTTTCAATCATATTTTTCATCGCGCCCCCCTCCCCACCACATACAATAAAATGTATACAATAATAATGAATTTTGAGTATTTTGTCTCTAAACCTACCCTACAACTTCAATTTTAAACTTTACAAATTACCAAGAATATTGAAATTTATTGACATTTTACAACACCGATCCTTAGCATTGAAAAAAACAAGAATCCTATGCCTTTTTATTGCTCTTGCGTCCCGCCATGTCGGGCATTCTCACGGTTTCGCGAGAAGTTTCGATTTGTCTGGAATTTGTCTGGTCAGCTTAAAAGTTAAGTAAGGAGCTTGAGCAGATGTGAACAAACGTTTTCTCAAAGGGAGAAGGAGAAAGTTCTATGTCGTCAATTTCAATTCCAGACAATCTCATTCGAGTCAATCCTTCTATAGCTTTTGAATCGATTCTGAATGTGTATGTTATATATATTTTCGTGTAATTGCAATTCACCGTATTAAATATTCACTGCAGCAGACTTATGCAGAATCATGGATAAATTTTTAAGCGGGCGTAAGTGAACATTAGACGATAGACAAGCATCAACAAATACACAGACTAGCGTGGCTCCGAAAATAGAACCAAGAAAATATTCTCACGAATACTTTAATTTTCTTTTCACTAGTTCTGAAGTAAATGAAGAAGGGAGGTCCTTGCGTATCATTTGCTCAAAAATGTTGGCAGCAGACAGCATGAAACCTGATAAACTTAAACGATATTTGGAAAAGCTTCATAATGAGTACGTAACCCAGAGAATTCTTCGAATAAAATTTAAAATCATAAAAGCAAAAATAATTGTTTAAAAAAACTTTGTCTGTGAATGAAAAAGCTTTAATTGCCTCTTACAAAGTTTCATATAAAATAGCCAGATGTAAAAAGTAACACACCATTGGTGAAGAGCTTATTTTGCTAGCTGCAATTGAGATTGTAGAAATTATGTTTGGAGATAATTTTGCAAAACAATTTAATCTAAACCTCTTTCAAATGAATCGCTGAAATTCCCGTCGAATCGCTGATATAGCTCAAGATGTAGAGTGTCAGCTTTTTTCGAAGTTACGTGACAAATTGTTTTCAATACAACTCGATGAGACAACAGATAGTAATAAAGATGCTCATTTCATTGCCTATGTTGGATTTTGTGATGATTTGTCAGTAGTAGAAGAATTACTTTTCTGCAAACTAATAGAACTCAAAGCAACAGCACTCTCATTATTTGCTATCTTAAATGATTTTATGAACTAGGCAAACATAGAATGGAAAAATTGCTTCAGAATATGCACCGATGGTGCTCGTTCTATGTCCGGAAGATTCCAAAGTATTCAAACACTTGTGAAACAAAAATCGCCACAGTGCGTCTGGACACATTGCATGATCCACAGAGAAGCTTTGGCTTCCAAAGAAATGAGTCCTGGTTTGAATATTCAGTTAACTACGATTGTAACCGTAGTAAATTATAAAAAAATGAGACCCCTGAAATCAAGAATCTTTTCCGCACTTTGTAAAGACATGGGTGCAGTACATTCAGCGTTACTATTTTATTGCGAGGCAAGGTGGTTATCACGAGGGAAATTTTTGCAACGTGTTTATGAATTAAGAGAAGAAATCGCCGTTTTCCTAGAAGAGAAAAGCAGACCGGAAGCTGAGAATTTTCGCGATAGTTTGTGATAAAATTGAGCTACATGGTCGCCATATTCGAGAAATTAAATAACTTGAATCTTCAACTGCAAGGAGCAAATACACATATATTGGATACGAGGGATAAAGTTAATGCTTTTTGTAGAAAACTGAAATTGTGGAGCAGAAATTTAAAGCAAGAAAACTTAATAACTAAACTTTTTAAATAACATTTTCTCTTGGATATGCTTGCGCCCCCCCCCATTAGTGTGTTCGCGCCCCCCAAAGGGGGCGCGCCCCACAGGTTGAGAATCACTGCTCTAATGTGGTCGATAAACAATGTTTTTAACGTAGTCGGATACCTTAAGTATTCTGAAAATTCTTAGACGTGGGACGAAAAATTCCCATTATTCGAAAAGGTTAAACAAAACAATAAGCTATTCATTAGTGTTGCCACAAATGGTGCATCTAAAAATGAACAAATAATATTGTTTTAAACTCATTTGATGTTAATTAAAACTTTACTTTTTTTGCTTCCATATCATCGTCCATTATATATACTTATTATAACGTAATAATAATTTCCTTTCAATATTTTGAACAATACTGGCAAAACAAATCTCAAATATTATAGGTTAGATAATAAGCTACCTACCATTCATAAAGCAAATAAAACGCAGTGTTTGCAGTTTTTAAAATTTTATAGATACATAGAATTTTCTCGTATTTGAAGTATAGAGGAAGTATTAGTGTTCGGTAAATGTCCTAATCTGTTAACGGACACGTAGCAGATGATTGATTTTCAGACATTTTCTAACTGCTACAATTTTCATTTCTGTTAATATATTATTAAAAGCAAAATTAAAAAGCAAAAACAAACGAATTAAAATTATTAAAAGTTAAAAAAACGAAATATTAAAAGTAAAAAACAAACGAATTTTCTCTTTGATAAGTATGTTTTATTGATATTATTTTGTATAATAACTGATGATCAATTGTAAATCTTTAGAAATCTGGCAATGGTTTATAAATTATGATGTGAAATGAAGAGAATAAAGAAACCGATGTAATTCTGAAACACTAGGTGTCTGGTTTTTATTTTTAAGTATTTAAGATGTTCTACAAGCTACAGAAAACTATATATATAGTTCAGAGCTTAAGAAAACGGGTAGTTTTCTAGAAAGCACGAAAAAATTAAAATTCCGAACTAGTTTTTTTATCACTGGATGCGTAAAATCTATGGCATACAATGACGAACACTGAACATAATTTTATTTTTGCAAAAATATTAGTTTTTTAATTTTAGTTTACTTTTTTTAGTTACTCTTAGTTTAGTAATTGGTCTGTAGAAATTTATTTTTTCGTGTCTTTGAACATCTCTCTCTCTCTTAAGGTGTGGGCTTGATGGATTAAAATTAACTGTCTGATTCAGCTGGCGTTCCTTAGTCAGTCTGAATCACCGATCCCTCTTGCAAACATGTAGTATTTCTTTTGAAAAAAAAATGTTCTGAATTGAAAAGAATCAGTGTCCCGAACGCTCCCCCATCTAGACATGCAGCTGTTTTCATGAATTCCAAAGCAGATGTTTCTGGCTAAAAGTAAATTTTTTTTACCCTTTTTACTTACCATTATACTTCGTATAGGGGAAATATTGTACTCATCGAAAAACTCTAGTTCCTCTTTTGGACGAATCTTCAAGTTTTAGACCTCCCTGAGTTAGAAAATCACATTTTCAGAAAATATCTGTCTGTCTGTCTATAACAAGGGCAGTTACAAAAAAAAAACTTCGATTTTTAGATTTTGTTGTTAAATATCCCACTTTTTCCTTTTCAATAATACTAATAATTAGCTATTACACGCGATTGTGCTTGCGTGGAAATGTTGAAGTATATGTGCGAAAAACTATCAAATAATGACAAATTAAAAAAATTAAACCTAACCTGAAAACGATACATTTAAAAGTATAAGCATATACGAATAATATGTAACATAAATACAATTTAATAATAAAAACACATAACTAATGTAAAAACAATTTGTTTACATTTTATGCCGAAAATTAAACAAAACAGCAAATCAAGTCCTATCAAATCCATTTTATTGATTGATAAAGATTGAGATAGCTTTAGCGACCAATTCGTCCCCTGAAATGTTAATTACGCTAGCTTTCATTTAAATGTTTTAAAGTTTTGATCATTTGAAACATGGTTTCTTGAACGTTTTTCAGAAACTTCACGTACACACACACATGCATCTTTATTTTAGAATAGCTATAAAAATATTCATGTACATTAGATACAATGTATAAAAATATTTGTGAAAAGAGTGCAAAATGAAAACTATGCGAACAATTGCTTTTATTTTTATTTTAATGTTTGTTATCCGTAAATGATAGAAACTTAATGGAATGAAAATGTTATTTCAAATACACACAAAAATAAATAAATAAAATAAAATTCTTTTGGGTAAATTGGAAAGTAAAAGTAGATTCCTTTCCATTGTTTCATTTTTTGTTTTTAAATTAATCTCTGTTCTTAGACAAAAGTAGTGAAATATTACATTTCGAAGCAATGAATTCATCACTATCGTGAAATTCACCCTTTATTACAAAATAAATAATATTAAGGTAATAAATATAAAAATAACATGGAAATATGGATTCGTTACAAAGCTTACAATACTGAAAAGCTTTGTAATTTTTAGGAAATTCAAAGCTTTATTTCAATGTGTAAGATCTAAACTTTTATCTTTGTGTATACATTTGAAGAAATTAAGTATCGTTTGCAATTATTTTTCTTTAAATTAAATTCAGAGAATGCTATATTTTGATAGAAAGGATATATTTATTGTTTGAGTTTTCAATAATATTATAGGGGAAAAAATCGTCTGTTTTTTAAAATTAATGTTGGGATCAAATCTTATCTGCTGAAAACTTTAATGTTAATAAACTTTAATAATCAATTAATATCTATGTAATAATAAATCGAAATATAATTTAAATCCTTCTTAATTTCCTAACTTTTATCTTAATTTAGCCCACATTAACTTAATTTAGCACAAATAGCTTTCTAAAATGATCTCTTATTTCCAGATCAATTCCCTATTTTTATTTTATTAATTATTCCCTATTGCTTGAAGCATTATTTTAAAGATACTTAAATTTCCCATCCCTAATATTACATGTAGGGTTTGACGGTTTTTCAGACCCGGTTTTTTAAGTAAATTTGTCACATCTGGAAGCTAGTTTCTAAATTAAGAAATCGGTTAGGATCAATTCGTCTAGCAGCTTAGAACGAGAAGATGACAATTTGTTAAAAAGTGAAGGTATATTTGAATTTCTGTCAAATGAACTAAAAAATTTAAACACTGAAATAAACCTGAAATTATAATTGTTGTTTTTTTTTAAAAACAACCCATGGAAAAATCAATTCACAAGTTTCTTGAAGACCCTGAAGAAAAATTTGCAAATCTAACAGTATTTTCATTTGTTAAAGCAACGAATAAAAGCACAAAAAATTTATGTCATTTCATGCCATGAACACTATAAAACCAAATTCACTAGCTAGTGAACGAGTATTTTCAATTTCAGAAAAATGCAAAATCAGAGCAAGACTTAGCCACAGTTCAATGGAAAATTTATGTTTTTGTAAAATTATATTTTCTTTGGAAAAATTAAAATTAGTGAAGTATAAATATTATTTGAAATTTCTGTTTGAGTTTTCGTTATTTTGTATAAATAATATGTATATTTAATCCTTAATTTTTTAAAAATATTTTGACTTTGGCGTTGATTTTGTTTTTTATTATTTTATATAAATTAGATAAAATAATTTTCTCTATTCTTGCTTTAGACAAAAATTCAAAAACCAACTAAAACCGGTTTTTTAAAAAGTCTGTTTTTTTTTTGTTTTTTTTTGTATAAATTCTAATTACACATGTTGAAGAAATCCTTATCTAAATCTCAAAAGAAAATTATGATTTCCATGATGAAATAAATTGAAATTTTAAGTTTTTCTAATATATTATATTTTCAATAAATTGACAGACATTAAACCAAAATACCGCCAAATCAACAAAAATTTCAAATTAACGATTACATTTAAACAACAAAACTTAAGTCTAATGTACAAAATATGTAGAATTTTATTTAAAAAATATTCTTTATATAATGAATATTGTAAAACGTAATACAAAATTTGAACAGCCACCTATTTTTTATTTTTGCAAAATAAATGATTTGCAGTTAGTAAATTAGTTGGTTGATTATCATGATACTTCATTTTACAGCAAGTACTTTTTTGAAGCAAAGTATAAAGTAAATCTCACAGAGTGTATTTAATTGTATTTAAAGAAGAACCTTTTTCACTTTGAGAGAAACTTTGAAAATTTTCTTAGGAATCCTCAGGGTTAATAAATGCCCATAATCAATGAGCGTTTGGTATCCAACTATGTTAGAAGGAAAATTTTTTTAAAAACTATTTAAAATTACGATTTTTAAATTTATTGCCAATTATAATACAAAATACTATATATACAACAAAATTATTTGAAAATTTTGTATTTTGAGGAATAGGAAAATTGGTAGTAAATTTTAATGAAATTTCACCAAAACGGTTAGCACTCTACGCAAAATTATGATGCAGCAACCCTATTTTTCTTTGTGCGCAAGTTATAAAATATAATAATGAATGAAATGAACCAAAATCTAAGAAAAAGCTTGAGATGCAAAGAAGTTATGGGTACAAATATACGTATATATGCATTTTTTCCATAAATTTAATTTACAACTTAATTCTTCTAAAAATAATCCATAAATAAAAAAGTATTTGACCTACAATAAAACTTTGGGTTTTTTTTTTTTCATTGAACGTATTATTTAAAACTCACGCTGAATTTTTTTATACAAATACCTCTATTAGTTTTAGGGATATCATATTAACGGTGGAGAATTTCTATGAAAATTTAAGTTTTGAGAGAATTGAAGTCAAAGACAAATTTTAGCTGTAAAATATGTAACACTATATGATAACTCAGGCCTTCTTTTCCTCAGAAAAGATTTTTTTTTGTAATGATGAAAGTCTGATCTACAAGAAATAACTTTAAAAAACTTTGCCAATGTGATCGATAACCAGTGCTTTCAACATCGTCGGATACCTTAATTTTTCGCTTTTGTGTATATTTTCACGAAGAAAGTATAATTTTAGAAAATAATTTGGTTTCTTTTAAAAAAAGAAATGGCTATAGAAAAAAGTCAGGTACATGGTGTATTTTTAAAATGATAAATGTATTCAAAAGAATTAAAAAATACGAAACTTCTGGAAACCTTTAAACTGATTATTTTTCCATAATGTTGGTATTAATTATGGAATTGAAAGAAAACTAGAAATTGTATTTTATTATTTCCAAAACTGGCAACATAAATTTCCAATGTTTTAAAACAGTCAAAATTAGGGTTTTAAAATCACTTTTGAGACCCTAACTTCCAAGCAACTGCAGCTATCGAAAAACTTAAAAGCTAAAGTTTTAATGAGGCTCTAACCGAGTAATTTGATTCATTTTTCTACCTTCAATATTAAGGAAGTTATAAGTAAATGAAAATTTTATCCCATCGCCATTTACACTGCTTTTGAGCTAGATGGCCCATTAACGAATTCCAACTCATTCGAAGTTTTTACATTTTTTACAAAATGGTTAAAATAAAAACAAAATTAACCTTTTTTTTATCTTGTTATCAAAGTAGCATTGGAAGATGGGGGTTTTAGGTTCTGGGAACTATGACCGGAAACTTTCCCAAAGCTGTGTCATAAGAACAATTGCAATAGATATTCTTCCTTTAAGGAATCTACCTAAAAATTAAACAGGGAGAAAAAAATCCCACAGCGATTGCAAAAGTTGGATTGTTTCTTGTTACAAAAATGCAAAGTAATACTTTCCCCTTTTCGAGTAACACAAAAAGTGGGAAGATATTTGGATCTGTTGTTTATCATTATGAAAGTACATACTTATTGTTTAGGGAATGATGTCAATAAAACACAGCTGGTTAAAAGACTCATTGTTACCATAAGCATATAATGGAATATTTGTTTCAACACGTTTGCCTTCAACTGTATTGTTTCAAAACGATACAATTTTTTTCATTTTTTAACATTTTAGTACATTTCATATACACACAATACATCTGGACAAAATGTTACAAAAGTGTCTTTAAAAAAACATTTTAACAAATGAATCAATCTTCAAGTTTAACATAGAATATTATAAACTGGTTGAAATCCAAACAAAATTAACATTTTTATATTATCAAAATAATATTGGAAAATCGTGATTTTGGGATCTGGGAACCATGACCGGGAACTTTCCCAAAGTCGTGTCTTGAGAACCATTGCAATATATATTCTTCCTTTAAGGAATCTACCTAAAAATCAAGCAGGGATAAAAGAAAATTCTACAGTGATTGCTAAAGCCTTATTACAAAAATGTGAAGTAAATCTACTTTTCCTTTTTCGAGTAGTACAAAAAGCGAGAAGATATTTGGAACTTTTGTTTATTATCATGAAGGTACAAAATTATTGTTCAGGGAATGAGGTCGTTAAAGCCCTGCTGGTTAAAAAATACTCTTTGTTACCAGCAGCATATAATGGAATATTTATTTCTACATGTTTTTCAACTGTACTGTTTCAAAACGATACACTTTTTTCCTTTTAAAACATTTTAGCACATTCTTATGCACACAATACATCTGGAGAAAATGTTACAAAAGCGTCTTTTTTATTTAAAAAAAACATTTTTACATATGAATCAATCTCCAAGCTTAACATAACATATTATAACCTGGTTAAAATCCAAACAAAATTAACATTTTTATCATATTATCAATATAGTATTGGTAAATGGTGGATCTAGAACTATGAAAGGAAACTTTGCCAAAGTCGTGTCATGAAAACCATTGAAATAGATATTCTTCCTTTAAGGAATCTACCTAAAAATTAAACAGGGAGAAAAGAAACTTCCACGGCGATTGCAAAACATGGATTGTTTCTTGTTACAAAAATGTGAAGTAGTACTTTCCCCTTTTCGGAAAATGGAACGATATTTAGATCTTTTGTTTATTATCATGTAGATACATAATTACTGTTTAAGGAATGAGGTCGTTAAAGCCCAGCTGGTTAAAAAAAAACTCTTTGTTACCAGCAGCATATAATGGAATATTTATTTCTACATGTTTTTCAACTGTATTGTTTCAAAACGATACACTTTTTCCCTTTTATTATCGTTTTACATCCTCATTCGAACAATACATTTAGGGAAAATGTTACAATAGTGTTTAAAAAATCTTTTTTACCTATGTATGAATCTCCAAGCTTAACTTAACCAACAAGAGTGGGTTAACCAAATGCATTGATACAAACACGATTCAAGCTTTTATTGCTAAAACTGTAAACCAGATTTTATTCATACAACCTTTTGCGTTTTATACTGAGTATATTCACTACCTTCCAAATAAATAGATAAAAAAGTTTCCTGTAAACAGATTGCTTTCAAAATGGGGTGGTAAGACCATAAACAAAATTTCATCCACTTGGCTTGAGGTATTTTTGAGTTATCGAGTTCACAGATATATAATGGATAATAATAAGACACAAACATATGATAATTCCAAGAATGTATTTTTTGAATTTTGGAATGTCTGAAGCATAGAGATTTGTCAAAATGCCAAATACGTATATTTAAAATTTTAAAATACTTTCCCTTTGTATATTTCATACTGAAGACTAACTCAATCGCAGGTTTTAGAATACTTCTCCTCTCAATACATTTGTGAGGTCATAAATTAAAAATTAATAATAGCTAAAAAAAACTAGATAGATGATATATGGAATGCTGTCTTGGCAAAATAATATTAAGAAAATATATCAAAAAAATTCATCCACCCATTACATATGTGGAAACACAGTAATTCAAAAACACAATTTCGTTAATTGCCAAAATTGTAGATTTTCATCAAACATTGTACTAATCCTGTCAAAGGGTTAATTCCCTGCCGGTTTCTCTAATTCTATACGAATGAAAGATTAAAAACGTTACAAGTTGGATGAGAAATTTTATATTTGAATTTATATTTTACAATTACATTTGAATTTAATGTGTTTTTGAAAATAAAAAATTGCAAAATGTATACCATACTCTTACACAACAAAGTTGAACTTTAAATCTAACAAATTTCTGAAGCTATGCAAGAAAACTTATATATATATATATATATATATATATATATATATATATATATAAAATACGTCAAAAACAAATTAATACAAATACCTTTATTAAAGCTTTTCTCTCCCAATAAAGAATATTGTTAATTAAATTAATTAGTAAATTACTGAAAATAAATTTTAAAAAAATGTAGCCGATGCAATGAAGAAACATTATTAACCAACTTGAGTAATTCAATACATTTTCTATATTATAAATATCATATATATTTTTTCAAATTAAGAATAATTTTTTTATGTTTATACAATAGTAACATTAAATCTTTTTATAATAACAAATTCATAGCTGCCTTATTCAATAGAATTTATTAGCGATAAAAAACAGCAAACGATTTTTTTAACTAAAGGAATTCCATTTATTATTTTGTTGTTCGAAACACAAACCGTTATTCCACAACGCTGCGTAAAAATTAAGCTCAAAACCCTGTAGAGATTCTAAACGAACCTTTTTGATTAGAATTTTTTGAAAGGGCATTTTTTTATCCTTCCGCTTCTTTAAACGAGCTATCAAAACAAGTTGCGTCTACCGCTAGAAATTGATAGTCGTTGATTTTTTTTCAACCCCTTGCGGAATAATAATAATAAAAAAATAGCGAAATTATTTCATTAGATGTTCACGCGCGTTACATGTTGCCACTAAACTTATTATTTTTTTTTTGAGTGAAGTGAAAAATGGCTGGCTTTAGTCTAATAGTGGCACTCTTGTTTTTATTTTATGAGCTCAAACTTGGTTTATGTGGGACATTTGCCAGACTTTTTTGGCAAAAAAGATAAAAGGCTCTTCAAGAAATATTTGTTAAAAGGCTTCATTTCATTAAGAGTTAATAATAAAAACGTGTCTGCCATTTATCAGAATAAGGCCTTCATTTTGTACAAGGTAATGTAACTTGACTTATTCAAAGTTATTTCTTTACATCAGAACAAAAATATTATTTATCCAAAAATTTGAATCTAGAAAATTGTCCAAAAATTACAGCAAGAAAAATGCAAATTTATAGGGTAAAAATGTTATAAATACTTATTCCTAATGTTTAACTGTTTTAATAAATATTCCAAAATTAATAAACAAGCAAGTAATTTTAATAAATGGAGTTATAAACCTTAAAATTAATTTTTAAATAATTTTAACAATAATAATTATAATAAATCAATAATTTTAACTTATAAATACTATAAAGCATTCTGGATGTTGAAGTAATTTTAAAGTAAACAGAATAGTCATCTAATGTATTCAAAACCTTTTAAAAGATTGTGAAATCTTTTAATGTATGTATGAATATACACTTTAGGATCTGGATTTAATAGGGGCTAAACATTTTAGCTAAATATTCTGTGTAACTATTTTTTACTCGCTAATTCAGCAAATTATTATTAAATTTCGGATTTTGAAAGATATTTATATTCATATTAATTTGGAAGCCTTATCCCGTTCTATACATTTCATTATGGATTTACCTTATTCCTGTTTTACCTTTTCTTTATTTTATCCTCTTACGTACAATTGTATCACAAAAAAGATATCAGTATTTAAAAATAGATACACTTAAAAAAATACTTCAATTCTGCTGGATTCTGAAATTAAAAACCGAGATTGAAAGAATAACAAAATTTCTAAAATCTTACAAAAAACATGCCTTATTCTGAAACTTACGCAGCCTTAAAAAATATGCTGGATGTTCATATATTGATTATCATTAATGAGAATCCAGCGGGAAAGATCTGAAAAAAAATTTCACATTACCTCTAATAAATTTGACATGCCAGAGAATGTCCAGCATGGTACTGCAATACAATAGTTGCAAAATATTAACATTTGGCGAGAAGCTAACATTTTTACTGAATCTATCGAGAAATTCTGGCGAGTTATTTGCCGATTTAATCAATTGTATGCTATTAATACGATCTGAAAATCAAATGTGGGCTTTAGATCCGCCTTCCTCAACCGAACGATTTTTGACGATTATTATATTCTGTCTACAAAATAAAAAAGAAAGGCAACATTAAATATTAGAAAGAATTACGAAAACAATTTAAATCTCACATCAACCCTGAAATATATTTTAAATTGTGATTGAAATATTTTACAAGAATCAGTTAAAAAAAATGATATAGCAACAATGCCATATCAGTGAAAAGGCGTTTTTCTAATTTCATTATGATTTAAAGGTGTGTGTTTTTCACAAGTAATTTAATAATTTCTAATATTAAACAAACTTCTAGCTTATTAACAAAATAAAATTTGAAAAAGTATCACTTCAGGGCACATCCTCATTTCCAAAGTACATAAGTTATTCTTGCTCATAAAGAGCCAACTAACATACAATCATCTTCTATTAGAAGTAGAGACATGCTTTGCATAGTAGTTTAATTCTCGAAGAAATGCACAGAATCAAAAGAATTATTCACTTACGATAATTGAAGACGGAAATCTAAATACATTTAATTAATGTAAGGAATTCATTAAAACTTGTAGTTTCTAAAAATTCTTCGGATTAGCAAAAGTAGTATAAATGACAATATTCTAAATTTTATTTACAGGAAATTACGTGGTATCCGGCGCGTTGCTGCCGCAGAAGAAATAATTTTAGAAATATCGTTTGAAATTTAAAATAACTGTCTTGTTTTATTAAGAACTAGCCGCCTTTGGCGACCAGCTGGTTCGCCATGAGTAATGCGTTCTAAAATTTTCAATTAAATCATATATTCATTTGGCAAAATTTAAGAAATAGTTAAAGTTAAAAGATTCAGTTATTAGTAGTTAAAGAGTCGGTAACTTTAATCGGAAAAACTTTTTGAGTTAAATGCTCTAATAATTTATCGATTATTCTTACCAAATATTAAAAATGTTTTTTTCGGTGATATTGCCAAAATGTTAAAATGTCTTTTAAAGAAAGCGAAAAAGGTAAAAAATTATTGAATTAATGATACAGATATTGCAAACGATAATAGAAATATGTCATTAAGTCGGGATTTCAATGCATATACTGTCTAAATTCAATTAGGTTTACAGTAAATAAAGATAATTTATGGAATTAATGATATAGATATTGCAAACAATCATAGAAACCTTTGCTTTGCATTTATTTTCTAAGATAATATCACATTTTATGTTTCTTTTATTTTATCCGGTCACGTGCTAAAAGTTGCATAGCTTTAGATTTGATTTGCGATGATAGTTGTTTTTTTATTTGAACTTCCGCCTTTGATTTCTTTTATTTTATCCAGTCACGTGATAAAAAAACATGGTTAAAATATTACTTTAAAAATTCGTTAAAAATAGAGGCTTATGTTATACATTAAAACACTGATACCATTAGAAAGCTAATTTTTTTATCTTTAAATTGGTGTTAAAATCATGTTTGTCCCATAATATTTTCGGAAGTTATAGCGGAAAATCGTCGAAATTTCTCTTAAATTTTAGTTAATTCAAATTCTAATTAAAAATTGGAAAAAAGGGCTCCGAGGTGCACATTCCCGACCTCCAAGGTATACATGTACCAAATTTGGTAGCTGTAGGTCCAACGGTCTGGCCTGTAGAGCGCCAACACACACACACACATTGAGCTTTATTATAAGTATAGATATAGATATAGATGATAGAAGGAATGATATTTATTTTCCTATCGGAAAGGAATACATTCATTGAAATTGAGTGATACATAAAGGAGAAGAGTAAATAATATTAATTCTACTTTTTTAACTTCATTATTAAAGAATTAGGGTTGACTATATTTTATTTTTTATTTTTCCATTTTCAGCTGAAATAAATAAGTGCAAGTAATAAGTATTCAAATTTTCATCGCAATCGGATGAGCGGTACGGCAGCGCATAAGAGACATTCAGACAAATATTCGTTTTTATTTATAAAGATTCACAAAATTAAAGAAAAAAAATCCGAATTCTTAAGTCAATCTGAATTCTTTGAGTCATTTCAACTAATTTTGAAAAATTAATTGTATCACAAATTGTATAGTTAAAAACAACAGAAACAATAGAATAAAAATTGTGCTTTTGCCATTAAATGATTAGATGATATTTGAGATTTTTCATTCGGCTATGAAACGAACAACAGTATAGTTAATCAAATTTCATAAGAAATTCTTCATAAATATTACCATACAATCCGCCTTTGTAGGCTAGTTTGTTTACTTGAAAACTTTTTCTAAAAATCCTTAAATATTGATATAAAATGTGCTCATTTATTTTTTCCTTGATATTTAAAAATATTGGTTTAATGGAATCAGCCTATTATAAATTGCAAAGAAAACATTTTTATTTTATCTAGAAAAATACATATTAATGAATTATTTGAAAGAATTTTATTTTTAATATCATAATAAAAATATTGTTAAAAATTGATGTCAAATTAAACTATACATGTCGCAAAATTACAGAAAAAAAAGCGATAATCTATACTTATAATAAAGCTCAATGTGTGTGTGTGTGTGTGTGTTGTCGCTCTACAGGCCAGACCGTTGGACCTACAGCTACCAAATTTGGTACATGTATACCTTGGAGGTCGAGAATGTGCACCTCGGAGCCCTTTTTTCGAATTTTTAATTAGAATTTGAATTAATTAAAATTTAAGCGAAATTTTGACGTTTTTCCGCTATAACTTCCGAAAATATTATTGCACAAACATGATTTTAACATCAATTTAAAGATTAAAAAATTAGCTTTCTAATGGTATCAGTAGTTTTTTTAATTTATAATGTAAACTTCTATTTTTAACGAATTTTTAAAGAAATATTTTAATTATGTTTTTATCACGTGACTGGATAAAATAAAAGAATGCCGGAAGTTTGAAAAAAAAACTATCATCGTAAATCAAGTCTAAAGAAATGCAGCTTTTAACACGTGACTGGATAAAATAAAAGAAACATAAAATGTGATATTTTTAAAAAAAATAAATGCAAAGCAAAATATTGTATGATTGTTTGCAATATCTAAATAATTAATTTTATAAATCTTCTTTACGGTAAACCAGATCGAATTTAGACAGGATATGCATTGGAATCCCGACTTAATGACATATTTCTATTATCGTTTGCAATATCTGTATCATTAATTCAATATATATTTTTTTTCATTATAAAATGTGATAGTTTCTAAAAAAATAAATGCAAAGCTAAGGTTTCTATAAAATCTGCAAGAGCACGTCAAAGGGAAAAAATTGAGTTTTATCACCGTGTTGCCATTATTTTGACGGAAGTTCAAATTAAAAAATATATAAAAAAAACTATCATCGTAAATTAAATTTAAAGAAATGCAACTTTTAGCGAGTGACTGGATAAAATAAAAGAAATATAAAATGTGATATTTTCTTTAAAAAATGCAAGGCAAAGGATTCTATGATCTTTTGCAATATTTAAATCATAAATTGAATAAATTATCTTTATTTATACAGGATTGAATTTATACAGGATCTGCATTCAAATTCCTTTCCAATGGCCAATTTGTAAAATATTATTAATAGCCATATATATTGTTTAATACTATTAATTTGATCTAAATGAAGTAAATAATTGCATTTTATGTAGTTTGAGTCAAACAATGCATTTATGAATAATGAGTTTTAGATTTCTTTATACTTTGCTCTGTGAGCCATATTTTACAAAATGTTTTTATTAATATTTTAAATAAAAGTTGCTACACCAATTAGTCTTCGAAATCCATCATTAAAACTGACTGATTTATAAAATTAAAGAATATTATTAGGAAAATGGGTTCTTTTAGAGCTTTCAGTCCATCATCTTAAAGAAAATATTAATTTCAGGCCAATCAATGCCCGGAGTTACTTCAAGGCTAATGAATATGAGATTTAATTGAAAATTTTAGAACCCATTACTCATGGCGAACCAGCTGGTCGCCAAAGGCGGCTAGTATAAAATAAAAAAATCCTGTTTTTTGTGTAAATAATATTATTGAACATAAAATTGGCATCATTGGAAATAAATTTTTTCTTCTAGTTTTTAGTTAATTTAATTAATTCTAATTTTTAACTAGTTTAAATTAATTTAATTTAATTTAATTAATTCTAATTTTTTATTAATTTAAAAATTATCTTTAGGGAAATACAAATCTTAGGAAAATGTGGTAGAAATATTTAAAATTCGACTAATTTTTTACTCATTTATTCTTCAATTAACTTTAAAATTTTGAAATATTAAGGTCCAATTCTCCAATTTTGAATACATGTGCACTAAATTTCATCAAGATTGGACAAACTCTGCAGATTTTTGTTAATGGCATACAGGCAAATAATCTCATCATACTCATAAACGATACCTTATCACACTAATATCATTATTTTAATACTTCCCTGTGATTCAAATTTACGAGGCTCTCAAATGCTGAAAAAAATTAAATTACTGAATACATTTTCTTGAAATTTAACACACAAATATAGTGTTAAATAAAAAAAATTTTAGTGGAGATTTCGTTACAGTTTATTAAATAATTAGTTTCATTATTTATTGAAAATTATGATTTCATATAACAGAAGCTTAATTTATAGGTTACAGCATAGTTACCATGAAAAAAAGTCATTTTTAAGAGGATTTAAAAAACAGTTTAATGCTGTAGTATTTTCAGAAATCATCACAGAAAAATTCCAAGTGTTATCTTAATTTTTAATTAATTAAAATGTCAAAAAAAAAACGCCTAAGTATACTTATTCATCCTCCAATGTATATATGTAAATACCAAGTGCGGTAGCTTTAGATCTGATGTGTAGAGCACTAACACACACACTTACATTCATTAACACACGCAAACACATATTCATTTGATTATCAGCCTTGAAGTAATTCCGGGCATTGATTGACCTGAAATTCAATTCTTCAGATGGTGATCGGAAAGATCTAAAAGAATACGTTTTAATCATAATATTCCATTTTTTATGAAGCAGTCAGTTTTAATGATTGATTGATGTAATAACTTTTGTTTAAAATATCAGTAAAAATATTAAGTTAAATATGACTCACAGAGCAAAGTAAGAAAAAAAATCTAAAACTCGTTATTCATCAATTGTTTGATTTAAGGAAATAAAATATAATTATTTACTTCATTTAGATCAAGTTAACAGTATTAAACATTATGTATGCCTATTACTAATGATTTACAAATTAGCCATTGGACCCGAATTTGAACTGTATAAATTCAATCTTATTTACCGTAAATAAAGATTTATTGAATTAATGATATAAATATTGCAAACGATCGTCGAAACTTTTGATTTGCATTTATTTTTTTAGAAAATATAACATTTAATATTTAATTAATTTCTCCAGTAACGTGCTGAAAGTTACATTTTTTAAAGATATAATTTGCAATGATAGCTTATTTATTAATTTTAAATTTGAGCATTTGTCAATATGATGGCAACACGTTAATAAAAGCCAATTTTTTTCTCAATGATGTGCTCATGCAGATTAAAATTTATTGTTTTGTCCGAAATATACTGATGAAAAATATGGTTAGAATATTCCTTAAAAATAGAAATTTAAGTTATATGTTAAAACACTGGTACCATTTGACAGCTAATTTTTTTAATCTTTAACTTGATGTAAAAGTCTTGTTTGTGCGATAATATTTTCGGAAGTTCTAGCGGGACAACGCCGAAATCTCACTTAATTTTTAATTAGTTAAAATTCTAATTAAAATTTCGAAACAGTCGCTCTGAGGTGCACATTTCCAGTATCCAAGGAATACACATGACAAATTTGGTAGTTCTAGGTTGAAAGATCTGTCAGTAGAGCATTAACATACACACACACACACATTGAGCTTTATTAAAAGTACTAGCCGCCTTTGGCGACCAGCTGGTTCGCCATGAGTAAAGCGTTCTAAAATTTTCAATTAAATCATATTCATTAGCCTTGAAGTAATTCCGGGCATTGATTGACCTGAAATTAATATTTTCTTTAAGATGATGGACGGAAAATTCTAAAAGTACAACTTTTCCTAATAATATTCTTTAATTTTAAAAATCAGTCAGTTTTAACCATCGGTTATGCTTCCAAAATATTAAAAAAGAAATTCAATGATGTTGCCAAAATATTAAATGTGTTTTTTAAAAAAAGCGGGAATGGGAAAAAAAGTATGAAATTAATGAGACAGATATTGCAAACGATTACATAAATATGCCATTAAGTCGGGATTTCAATGCATATCCTGTCTAAATTAAATCAGGTTTACCGTAAATAAAAAAGATTTATTGAATTAATCATTCAGATATTGCAAACGAGCATAGAATCCTTTGCCTTGCATTTATTTTTTTGGAAAATATCACCTTTTATATTTATGTTATCCTATCCAGTCCCGTGCTGAAAATTGTATTTCTTTAGATTTGATTTGCGATGATGTTTTTTTTTTTTTTTAATCTGAACTTCCGTTATTCTTTTATTTTATCCGGTCACGTGCTAAAAAACATGGTTAAAATATTTATTTAAAAATTCGTTAAAAATAAAAGCTTAAGTTATACATTAAAACACTGATACCATTAGAAGGCTAATTTTTTTAATCTTTAAATGGATGTAAAAATCATGTCTATGCGATCATATTTTTGGAAATTATAGCGGAAAAACATCGAAATTTTGCTTAAAGTTTAATTAATTCAAATTCTAATTAAAAATTCGAAAAAAGGGCTCCGAGGTGCACATTCCCGACCTCCGAGGTATGCATGTACCAAATTTGGTAGCTGTAGGTCCAACGGTCTGGCCTGTAGAGCACCAACACACACACACGCACACATTGAGCTTTATTATAAGTATAGATAGATGTTTATATAGGATCATCAAATAGTGCTTGCAAATATTGAAGTATCATGAATGTTTCAATCAAATATTCTTGATAATTAAAGGATTTTTTTAATAATAAAAGATAACGATATTTCCATCCTTTTGCAACACTGTTTATATAAACTAGCAGAAAATAGAAATTATATTTGCTCATTCTCTCTGCCCAGGACATTTCTATTTGATGATTTTCATCTCTTCCATTACCAGAAAGGGAAATTATTAGCGCCATATTTGTTTTCCTTCGGCCTTGGGTCGACCCAAAAAAAGAGAAATAATTAGCCGCAAGACTTCCCCGTATTGTTTGCATCTGCGCGAGCTTTCACTAAGCCTTCTTATTTATTCGTTTGGAATAAAGAACGTATTTGTTTGTCCAATTACAGAGGTGCTACATGACATTTTGAGACGACAGAAAAATAGAATAAGGTGTTAACTTATCAAACACATCTGGAGACAGAGAAAGATATAAATTTATAAAAATAAATAACAAATATTTCGAATGCATGGGAAAATGTTGCCTTCGAAAACGAATAACAAACTTTTTTTTTAATATTTTCAGTCGGTTTTCTGGTTGTTGTGTATGACCTTGCTGGTGATGAATACAATGCAGTAAATTTTTTTCTCTAGGTATATTTCCCACAAAGGTTAAAAATAAAAGAAAAGCGCGTCATATCAAGATTTTGCAAGAGAAAATGTATTCTTTTTGAGATATTTTTAGAAAAGTAGAAATACTTGAGTTATATTTTATGACTCAAAATATAAAAATATTGTCGAATCTCTATATATCGAAGTTGAAGATTCCTGATTCAAATATTCGCTTTATAAAAACTTCTGTGTTAAGAATAATGAATGTTACTTTCTTAATAATAAATTACGGGTTATTGTTTAGGAATGGCGAAGTCACTTTCTTAATCAAAAATCATGGATAAATTATTTTTAGGAATAACGAGTGTTACTTTATTAATAAATAAATAATGCTTAAATAATTTTAGGAGTACTGAACGATACTTTCTTAATAAAAAAAATATGCGTAAATAAATTTTTAGGAATATCAAACACTTCTTTCGTAATAAAAAAATTAAGAATAAGAAATTTTTTAGGAATAACAAAAGTTACATTAAAAAAAATTGCGTAAATAATTTTTTAGGATTGATAAAAGTTGCTTTCTTGATAAAATTTATGTGTTAATTTTTTTTTATAACGAACGTTAGTTTCTCAATAAAAAATTATGCGTAAACATTTTTTTCGGAGTAGTGGACGTTACTTTTGCACTAAAAAAATAAGAATTATTTTTAAGAATAATGAAAGTTACATTTTGAATTTAAAAAATTCCGTAAATAATTTATTTAATAATAAATGTTACATTCTTAATAATAAATTATCCAGGAATATTTCTCAGAAATAACAAAAGTTAATTTTTCAATAAAAAAATTATGCGTAAATAATTTTTTTAGAAATAGCGAACATTGCTTTCTTTGTAAAAAATCATACGTAAATATTTTTTGCGAACGAAAAATAGTTTCTCAATAAAAAGTTATGCGTAAATATTTCTTAGGAATAGCAAATGTTAATAAAAAATTTATGCTTAAATATTTTTAAGGAATAACAGAAATTACTTTCTTAATAATTTTTTT
>JAPMOQ010008532.1:416626-437075 GCA_026543055.1 Argiope trifasciata | reverse complement strand
TTTTTTTCTACAAACAATATAATAGTTTTTTAATCACTTCAATAATATTGTAGGTAGTAAAATTCATGAAAAATATTTTGTGTTTTATATTTCGTTGTAAAATATCTGATTTATCTAAATAATGAAACTTGCAATAATTGATAAATAAACATGAAATTAAAAATATAAGTAAATGAAAAAATGTAATTCAAATCAAGTAACTCACAAATAATAATTTTCTTCATTTTAACAAATGAAAAAAATGACAATAATTATTTACTATTCAAAAATCATTTCATAATGTGTGGGAATATTTTGAATTCCTCTGTTGTATTGGTATTTATTAGAAATTACCTGCACGAAATGCAAAAGCACGTAAAAATCTTTTTTTCCTTATTTTCTACCGAAAACAAATGGTTTCCGAATATAACAATAGTAAATGATAAATATCAAAGTTCCGCCAGGGTTTTCCAGTGTAATCAAATCAAATGACTTCAGGCGAAAAATCATTTTCTTTTAATTTTATTTTGATCATTCTAAGCGCAGCAATTACGTAATATAATATACCGCCGACAATATTTCATTTGAACAATCAAATGAAAATCTAATAACAATAATGAAGGTTGAATATATAAAAAAAAGTTTATTGATTATCGTTTGCTATTTACAAACCGTTCCGAATTAAGCAGCTCCTCAATACGTTCAATTAGAATTGTATTCTGAAAGGAAAATTATTCTTTTAGAGCCATTTTGAAAACGAATGGCAAACAAAAAAGAAATGCATTTGGTTACACAAATTAATTGCGATTCTTGTACTTTTCAAATAACAGAAAGCGTGAACTTTTACTTTGATTTTTTTTCTAGTAATAAGAGAGAACTGTTTAAATCGTAATTACTTTTAAAATGCTATTAATTAGTTTTAAATGCAATTAAAGGTAAATGTAAATAATTATCAGTTTTACTTGAAAGAAAGCAACAACGCCGTAAAGTTGCAAGAAGTTTAAATAAATATTGTTAAAAGATTATCTTTTAACAATTTTTCGCTTACTCGCACAGTTTAAAACTATGTATAGTTACAGAAATTTCAGTTGCGAATAGTTTTGGCAACTTTTGATTAAAAATTAACTTTTCTCAGAAAAAATATAATTTACATAATTTAGAGAATAAAGTATAATGATAAGACATTGATTAAAAAACTTTTAGAGTATTGAATTTTACGTTTTGAGCGCATACGATTAAAAATATCGTATTCTAGCAAAAACATGTATTGTTAGCTTGCATTATATTGATTGACAGCGTAATTGTATGCCCACGAAACGTAACTTTTAATTATTTGCGCTCAAAACGTAAAATTCAATACCCTAAAAGTTTCTATACAAATATTATTTATTTATTTATTGTTTTAAATGCTATTTCTTTCTATTTTTTTAATTAAAAGAATTTAATTAATTAATCATTATAATTTAGTTTTTAAAATTTGGTGTCTACTTGTTAGTTTTTATATTATTTCTATTTATCTATTCAATTTATAATATATTTTTAATTTAAAAATTTTAAATAATTTAAAAATGTATAAAAAAAACATGTAATTTTATCTTAGTATATC
The DNA here is from genome assembly GCA_026543055.1 of Argiope trifasciata. Lineage (NCBI taxonomy): Eukaryota > Metazoa > Arthropoda > Arachnida > Araneae > Araneidae > Argiope > Argiope trifasciata. The sequence continues at coordinate 435,490 of JAPMOQ010008532.1, read as the reverse complement.
AGTTGAATAAACTGCTATGAATCTGTAATATTTTTCCGCTCTCAGATAGATTCATAATAAGGAAAACAAAGATATATTGTGTAATAATTTGTTAATCGTCGTTTGGCAATACTTCTACCTCGCCCGAACAGAAGTATTGTGAATGAATTGCGTAGAAGAATTTTCAATGAAACAAAAAAAAGTAACGGTCAAAATTTTTTTACGATAAGTTTAAGCGTTCCGTATCGATTTTAAAACGAAATTGTCAAGAAAGAAAAGACAGGTTGAATTGAAAGGCACAAGAATCATTAATAAGAAGATCCAATCATAATGAACGAGAAAGGGTTAAATGTTTATGCGTATTACTTTTGATTGCTTAGTAAAATTGAGAAATAATTTCTAATGTTCCATATTATTTCGCACTGACTGTAGCATAATAGATTTTATTAAGAATCTGTAACATCATTTCCTTGAGCTACTAGTCCAAGAGTGCAGAAGAGAAATTTGGAGATACTCTGTGTGGCTGCTGGTGGATGTCAAGTTAATGAACCCTAATTTAATAAACGTTTGTTGATTTTGGCGACAAAAAAATAGGTCCCAGAATATACATTTATTTTGTCAGTATCTTTATTAGGAATAGGGATCCAAATATTTTTTAGAAAATACCATGCTCTCTCAGAAAATCTATATAAAAAGAGGTGTTTAAATTGAAAAAGTACAAATGATTCGCTTTAAAATATTGATCACAGAGCGAGATCTAACTGTTTTTTAAGTGGTGTCGCTTTTTCCCGTCATCTTGTGTTATGAGTTTCTACTATTGTTATTTATGTGCATCTTGGCTGTATTTTGTTACCCGAGGTTTATGTTTTCTTGCAGAATAAATTGTTGTTTACCTTCCTATAGGATACATTTTTCAACTTATACTCATCACAATGATTTCCTGGCAAAACTTTTTGCTCATTGGTAAAAACGCGGCACACAGAAAATCGTTCAAATGTTCTTTAAGGCATGTCGTTTAGCTTAAAGTCACAAAATATATTTATTTACTTCCTGAATGTGAATAAAAACTTCTTACTTCCTGAAAATTTTAATTACATTTTTATTTAGTTAAAGCTTAATAAAGATATTAAGGTTATTTCCTAATACATTCGCAATTATATCATTGTCATGAAACAATTTTCAGGTCACTTAAATTTTTTTAATTACATTTTCTCTAACGCCATTTCCATTTGCATATCATTTCTTCTTATTTTTATCTATCATATAAAAAAAAGTAAAATTTGCTGGGGGGGGGGGTGCGGTTAGCCATTCACCTGACTGATGACATTCTGAGGTTTTTGCTTTTCTAGAATTGTTTGAAATATGTATTGAAAATTGTTATTGCGACTTAGTAAGCATTTCTTTTGCTGTTGACAGTTAAATGGTGAAACAGAAATGGAGGAAAAAAGCTTTAATTACGTCAAATTAATAGCAAATGAGTTTTTTTTAAATACAGTAAGTTCATTCTACTTTTAGACATACTTTTTGCGATAACACAAATAAAGTTTTCAGGTGTCTTTACCTTTTTCAGGCAAAGAAATGTTTTGTCTCTCGGCTAGCAGTCGTCTGAATATTTAAACAATCCTCGTGTTGACTCTGCATTGTCTTTTAAATAATAATGTAAAGTTCAGCGATATCAGATGATGAAAAAAGGCGAGAAAGATTAAGCGATAATTCTGGCAATTTAAAAAGATAAGTAGATTGTGAAGGCTCTAATTTGGAGATGGATTCAATATTTAGGTATTAAAAATACAAGCAAAGGAGGTTCTTATTGTTAAGCTTTCAATTTTGAATCGGAAAGTGTATATTCTCATCATGGAAATATTAAGCTTCTAATATTGAACAAATGACCAGAGGTGTTCAAAAATTTACTGTTTAGAACTGACGAGCATCGCACATAATATCCGAAAACATAAAGATTAATTAACAGGCGAAGGCAAAGTACATGTATATGTTTATAAACTATTTTTAATAATATTTTACAGCAATGCTTCTCATTGTTTTAATTACTTTATATAGGTATGTGTGTAGTGAAATTTTTAAGGTCTAATTTAAATATTAATGGAATTCCTAATATTTTCTTAATTTAACTCAAATTAACGTCATTCTAAAATAAATGTTACTTACTGATCCAATTCCGTCTGTTCTTATTTAATTAATGCTACATGAGCTCTGCAAAAAATGCTTAAAATTACACTTTTCGCAAACTCCGAATGATAAACATTTGTCAAGCTAAGGGAATTCTTTAAAAAGATCCCTATAATTATGTTACTAAAATGATACGTGTTAAAGAATTCCTACAGGAATCTCATAGCATAAAATCACTCCGGAGAAATATTTCTCGTTCTTCTGCTCTTGTATCGCTTGGGAACAAACAGAAGTTTGATCTTCGCTTCTTTCTTGTACATAAATAATGCCTCCCGGGATCGAAAGAGGGGAGTTTTTAAAATTTTCAAAAGTATCTTTTTTCTTCTCGGCCAGAAGACTGGATAAATTGAAAAAGATCAATTGATAAAGGCCATTTACTATTTCTTACGCCGGCGTCCAGGCATAGGGGTAGCGTATCTTTCCCGTGATCTGGCTTCCCGGGTTCGAGTCCCAGTTCGAACATGGTTGTTCTGTGTTCTATCTGTGAGGTGTATGAATGAACCCCACTTGTAAAAAGGGGTTGTGCAAGCGAATGTGTGTGTCATCTTCATTTGAACTAGAAATCAGACTTCTGCCCTCTGGGTATTCAGGGGTCTTTACCTTCAGAAGCTACTGCACCCACTTTACGTGGAAACATGGACACGACATCATCATCATCATTATTATTTCTTACAACTACAAGGAATAATTAATTCATACAAAAAGGAGTTTCCAGAAAATAACTTCAAAAATGAGCATCTCTTGTTTTTTCCGTAGAGCCAACTAGGGCCAAGAGTGCAACTTAACTACTTCATTCCTCACATTTACTTGCATAACCCCTTTTTAGAGGGAGGGGGGCTCATTCCTGCAACTCACAAATATAACATAGAAGAAGAACCATGCCAGAAGCGGGTCTCGAACCCGAGACAGACACGCTAACCCTATGCCAGGTCACCGGCGTTCTTTCAATGTTGTAATGTTACTTAAAGAAGAACAAGTAAACTATCTCTAAAGTAAGTAAATACAGCACGTGGAAGAAAAATACATTTTATTTTAAAAATAAACAAAAGAAAACAGAACTACTTTTAGCATATTAATGAGAACGCTAAAAACACAAAAAGCAACACTGTAATTTATTGTGGAGTTTTCACTTTTAAAAAATAAAAAAGAAAGAAAAATAACTGCATATCGCGCAAACGATAAACAACTCAACACATGCAAACTGTATTTCATCGCTCGAGTTTATAAGAAAGAGTTTAGGGCTCGTTTAAAAATTAATTGCCTCTTGCCGAAAGCAGTTACTTTTAGAGTCAACTACACAAATAAACAGTTGCAGAGATGAAATGCAGGTTTCCGAACATAACAGTAAACAGCATCGGCGTCAGCTTGTGTAGTCCTGAAAAAGAATTTATTGGTAGCAACGGAATTGGGTACCGGAGTAGCAGTAGTTATAAGCAATATTTTGCCTATTTACATTAAATTATGATTATTTTTTTATACTTTGATTTATTAAAAAGAGACTATTCAGTTATTAATATGGAAATTTTTTCATAAATTTTTACACGTTTGAGAAGAAGCATAACAGAAATTAATTGGTCTAGAAAATGGACATTTTCTCGTAAACGTTTGCATGACTAAAAAGAAATAAATTAGAATTTAAAATTTAACTACTTGGAACTTTTTTTGTAATTATTTGCACTTTTAAGAAGAAGCGAATTAGAATTTAATTAATATTTCGGGAAAGAGGACATTTCCTAGAAAATATCAGAGAAATTAACACATTGTATGCGGTACACGTACTAGTACGTTTTCTGACGATTGATACTTGAGCGCGGGTCACGTACTAGTACGGGTTAGAGCAGTGATGGGGAAACTACGGCCCGCGGAAAGGTTTAATCCGGCCCGTTTAAGAGTGCCGTCTTGAGAATGTTCTTGAGTGTGAGAATGAATGTGAGAATTTTCCAAGAATACAATCTTTAAAATTCACTATATCAAACAATAAGATTAAAAAATACGAAATTAATTTGAGAAAACTATCTTCAGAATTTGAAAGGAGATTTCAGGACTTTAGAAAAATGGAACCAGAGTTTAGTATTTTTGCGACCCCATTCAATGTTAATTACGAAGAAGTTGATGCAAAATTTCAACTTGAGTTAATATAACTGAACTGTAACACTCTCCTGAAACAAACTTTTCATACAGTGCCATTACTAGAATTTTATAAAAATTTAAGCCCAGATAATTTCCCAAATCTAATTATTCATGCAATGAAGATAATGACAATGTTCGGCTCATCTTATATATGCGAACAAATCTTTTCAACAATGAAGCTTAGGAAAACTTCTTTAAGAAACAGAATTACAGATGAGCACCTTTCATCCGTTTTAAGAATTTCTGCTTCACAAATGGAACCGGACTATGATGAAATTTTGATAAAACAGTCTCAATTTCATTTTTCTCATGCACCATCAACCAGTAATGACACCAGAAAATAAAGTGATAATACTTCACATCAAGAACTACACTAAATTCATTTTATATTTTGTGCTTATAATTTTCTTACCTTTTGCTTTTTCACTATTAAAATAATAAGTGTGTGTAATTATATATGTATATGTTTATAGAACACATAAATTTTTTAACGATTAAGCATTATTCTTTAGCCTGCTACGATCGTCTAGTTATTACAAATGACCCGTCTTAAAAAAAGTTTCCCCACCACTGGGTTAGAGTAACAACATGGTTTGTTTTTTAAGTACAAAAATAACGGTATAGACAGGAAGTCGAATTTTCTTGTCTACTGCAAAGATTCTGGAAAAATGTAGGCAAACAAAAACTAGATTTTACATCAGTCGATGTGGAACGGGAAAAATCAATTTAGATTTAATATTAAATTTTTATTTATCCTTGCGAAAAGGAGCGAATTTTGCCTCTTCATAGAGGAAAATGCTTTGAACGTTAACACGCTGTAAAACATTATTAGTTTTATTATTGCTCTTTTCATTTTTTATAATGTAAAAATGTTTATATATAACATAATCTGAAAAAATTAAAACTATATACTACTATTTCTATTCGATTTTTCATATTTACTAAACTATCATAAATTTATCCACTAAAAAATATATTTTTTATTTGCAAAAATCTTATGGTTGTTATTTATATATTTTAATATAAAATAGAAAAAGTTGGTTAAAAAATGAAATAATTTTCGATCCATTGAGATTAAACTGAATAATTAAATTGATGCACAAAATGCCCACTTCCAGTACAATTATGCTGCGAAATGGACTCGCACACAATGTGTTAAAAGAAAAATTCTTTCGATTTTATTGGTATGATAGGGGCATTCGATTTCAGTGGTAGTTGATAGGGGTTTAAAGGCTCAGGTTTGTAAAGAAAATTACGAATTGCTGGAATATTTTCAAAGAAACGATTTAAGAAGACACGGGATCCTTTTTAGAAATTTGAAACTGCAGAACAGTCGGCTGGAAAGTCTGATCAATGAATCTGCGATACATTCTGCAAAAAGTTGATCCTGTAAAAAATTGGTTCTTTAAAAATTTCGTACTATTCAAACTGGTAGAATTAAATAATTATTAATTATGTGGCTTCAGACATACTATGGAGTATTCCCGATTATTAATTAACGAACTTCGTTAGAAAATTTCCACCAATACTGGGAGTTAGACTCTTTTATCTAAAGCTAAAAAATTTGGTGCATATATGCTCTGAAATTAGGGCTGTGTATCTCTGAACGATTTTTGAATATGAGTTTTTCGGAGCACCAGTTTCATTGATTTAAACCATTCAGTAAATGAGCAATAGTAATTACATGATTGCAAAAATACAGACAAACCGACTACCCTTTAGCAGATTTCGTTCAAAATTCGATTATTATCTATATTTCAGGTGTTAAACGTGTATACCAAATTTTATTTGACTGTATTTAAGTTTATAAGTTCAGTTATTCAGTTCATTTGCAATCGGATATATAGACAGACAGAGAGATTTTCTGTTAACGGATTTCCAATAACATTTGCTAGAAAAACAAAAATTCGGTCGTCAGTCTATGTGTCAAATTCCATTCATCTAGACAGAAGAGTTTTTGAATTAAAGTGCTCACAATCAGGCAGATTTAATGTCAAAAAATGTGTTTTTAGAGCTCAGGTCGTCTGAAACGGTGAGATGTTTCACATTCTCGAGTTCGAATTTTTTGACGGTTGAAGTACTTTCTTTATGTTTTTTATACGAGAAAGAAAGTATATATATATATAACCATAAAATTATTAAAACAATTAAAACCCATTTCCTGGCCAACAAAAATTTAAACGAAACCAACTTGGTCGAAATCGAAATTAAAACTCAATTCGGAATTAAACGCTAAAAGTTCACAAAATGAAATAGAACCAATTAATGAAACAAATCCAAACTAATATAATTAATAAAATTATGTAAACGAAACAAAAATAACACTAATTACTTAAACGAAACTAAAATTGGAATCGAAACTGAAAAACTGAAAATTATTACGGATTCAAACAAGTTTATATATATATATATATATATATATATAACACTCTAAATATCGACGCATGCGTAATTTGATAGTCTCGTGACTGTTTCAAACCGGTTTAAGCTGGATAATGACGGAAATTAATGAAGACAAAATGAATAATTCGAAAATCAAGTTGTAACTTTAGTTGACGATAAGTCACCAGATTCGACAACCTTTTTATTTTCTAATAGCTCTAAAAGCGAAAAAGGAATGCCACTAAAGCGATAAGCCGCCAATTGGTTGCCTACGCATTTTGTGGCTTCAAAAAAACCTCAAACCAAAACAACACCATGTTCTCGTATGATGATAATCTAAAACCTTTAAACGAGCTGCGTATCATTTTCTAAATCTGGAACAATTAATTAATCAACATTAATTTTTCTAAGACAGTTTCCTTTTTATCACCCTTAATTAATGGAGAAATCCATTCGGTAAGTGTCATAAAAGCTACTTACAATTTCTTTTAGCTCAGTAATCGGAGCATCAATTCGTTAAAAAATTCACCTCATAAAACGCATTATCCGTTCCCTTGTTCTATTGCACTCGTCCACGGAAGATTCGCACGAACATAAAAGACGATCCATTCGAATCCGGAGAAAGAAAATCCATTAAAAAAGAAGCTCAAGAACGGAAGCAATAATGCCAATAAATTTGAAAAGAAAATAACAGAAAAAGTAAGAAAAAGTTCGGAAACAAGAAAGTACTTCCAAGCCATAAACTTGATGAAGACGAATAACAGGATGGAAAATGTTATTTTCGAAATGTATCTTTGTGAAAGACGAAATGAAATTCATTTTCGGAAATGGCAACTGATTGAAATGCTACAAAGCAGAATGTAAAAGTTGCTATTAGTTTGAGGTTACTTGTTCATTTTTATCATTTTGAATTTCGACATCTCACTGAACAAAAAAGTATGATTTGTAGAAAAATCAAATTATCTATGTATATATATATATTTAAAATTTTATTTAACGTGACATCTTTATCGTTTTTTGTTTTCTTTTGTGCGTATATACTTAAATGTTTCATGTTTACTAGGGTATAATTTTATAATCGATTTTTATCTCATTTTCTAATGCATTAGAGCTTTGGAATTTTGCTTTATTATTGGTTGTCCCATGGCAATATGATATTTAACGTTTGCAATCGGCAAATTTCTCTGATGGGAGTACCAGCTAGTCGGTGCAAATTTAGTTCTTCGGAGTTATATATCCCTTGGTGATTTAAAGCAAATTCAGTAAAAGTTCCTTATTCGCGCTTCCTTCATTCGCGTTTTCACTATTCGCGGATTAAAAAAATGCGACATAATTCCTATATTTGCGGCTAAAAATTTCTTTATTCGCGGATCTAATAAGTACATACATAATAATAAAAAGATTCCAATAGGTATCCAACCCAATATCCTTTGTAAATGCCGTCAAATGAACTAATAAAAAAAGTAAAATACATCTTATTACAACTTTGCCTTAAGTATGTTGTATATATGGAACGAAGTCTTATTTTTAAGAGGCAAATTGCTAATGCGACTGCTGCGTATCATTCTGAATTGAAGGAGCTTTTAAAAACTGCCAAGCAAGAGAAAATTACAAAATTCTTCAAACCATTGCCTAAGCCTTAAGATAATTAATCAAAATGTTCAAAAACTTCAATTAAATTGATTTTTTATATATTTGGTTTTTTTTTATTTTTATTTTGTCAACTAGGAACGCATCCTCAATAATACCATATAAATTACCATTCCGTATTCAGGTTTCTGTATTCGCGGCATATTTATGGAACATATACCCCGCGAATAAAGAGCTTTTACTGTATATGGATATTAGAAAACACTGAATTCGTTGAAACTGATTTATTGCGTTTAATAGTGCTTATAATACTTAAAAATATAAATTTTTAATTTCTGTAATCTTCCAAAGTGTGACATTTCGCAAAACAATCACCGATTTGAAGTCCTGGGGTGGTTTCAAAGCAATATTTATAAAAAATACATATGTATATGTATCTAACACAATGTGTCAATAACATCTTACCACCATAATGGCGGCATCGACAGAAAAGGGTTAATAATTTTAGAGCTCTTAGTTTTCAATTAATTCGCTAAATTAACTAAATACAGATTTCATGGAAGAGGCGCCATCTGGAGATAAATTAGAGAAGTATTAATTTTCATTACTTATTAACTATGCAATATATACATCATGTCCTTAATGTTCACGCTACTATTTTCATACCGCTATCAAAAGATATGAAGTGAAGAGAGTCGTACAGATTATCCGGGAGACGTTATTGACATCAACGTATGTATGTGAACACGAGCTCCAAGAAATGAGTTTAAATTTGAATTTAACTAGATGATTACTTGCATGTGTAAATTATCATCATTTAATTGAAAAAGTATGATAAACTAGCAGTGTCCAGTAAAGTATTACTTTCATGAAGGCACGCGACGAAAACCTGTTAAACGCGGTTTCATCAGCGTAGCTTTTTGGAAAGTGGTTTATTAATACAGGAAATATTAGTTTTTAGTCAAAATAAAGAAACTAAGCAACGTTTAGTGATATATAAATTTCTTGTATATTTATTAGATGTTAAGATGCATCATAATTAAGATTAAAAATCAAATTATTTATATTATTTCTATGAGAATTTGACTTTTTATCAGTTTGTTTGATTATTCCTATTTTTATTTAAACCAGCGAGATTGATTTTCCCAAAACTTTCTAGCATACACTAATACAGGTGAATTTCATAAAACCTCACACCAAATATGGTATATTTAAACCATTTCTGTTGACTTATCAGGTTCTGAAAGTACAGATTTTGAAGTACTTCTGAAAATACAGACTTTTTTGTGATTTGGCTTAAAATTTGATAAGCAGCTACAAAATTGGTATAAAATTGGAGTTCTATATAAAATTTCATTCGTCTAGCTTAAAGTGTTTTTTGAGTTATCTCCTTCAGAGACAGGCAGACATTTTCCAAAAATGTGTTTTTCGAATTCGGGGAGGTTTAAAGCTGGAAACTTCTCGAGTTCGAGCTTTTTGGCAATCGCAATATTTGCTATGCACTATATATAACAGAAATATAGAAATTAATTGAGATAAAAAATTAAGAATGTTATAAAAATTTTAATTATTTTTTTTCTTAAATTGAGAAAGTTTCTTATGTGAACTAGAATATATATTGCTCACATAAGAAACATGTTTTAATTTTTTTGAAAAAATTCATATAAAAATCAAAAAGATGTAAAGAAGCATTAATAATATCCCCTCTTAATTTTATTCTTTATATTTATTCATAATGATTGTATTCAGATGATCATATACTGTATGCAATAAAGCAGAATAAGAATCCATATATTATATGCAGTAAAGAAGAATTTTTCAGAAGTTAACATTAAATTCAAACTATAATTTATTAATCATTCAACTATAACTTAATTGCCTTATAATGCCTGCGATATCGCTCAAGAAAGTATTTTGTACGAAATTTAGTCCTAATAGCCTTCTCGGTAAAACAATTTTTAATTTTGCTTGACATGTAAATCGTACTACTTGAAAAGTCTGACACCTGTGCTTATAGTGTTATATCATTTCCTAGTTCTCTCAGTCTAGTAAATTCTCAAATTTGAAATGATGAAACTTTAACTATTCAAATAATTTGATGTCTGCACCAAAGCCTGCTCATAAAATTTATGCGAGTAATAAATGAAGGTATACAACGTCAGAGAGTTTTGCTTAATACCGCACAGAATGATTTTCATAATTTTTGTAATATTTTGGAGAATTTTTGTTTACTGGAGTAATAAAAATTCAAGATACTACGCTAAGAAAACATAACTTTAAGTTTAAAGACCGGTGAGAAACTTTTATACGCCTAAATTTATTTGAGAAAAATAAGAAATAATGTTAAAAAATATTCCAAAAACGTCATTATTATTTTTTAAAGCTAAGCCTTGTTTTCAATAATAACAAAATTAAATTAAATTAAATGTTCAAATAAAGCAAAAGAGCTCTGCTCAATACATGGCAATAGAAATTTAAAAAAGATTTTATACCTTTGATATCAAAAATAGAATGAAAATCGGCATAAATTTATTTGAATAAAATAAAATATTATTAAAGGTACTTAAAAACATTTTTTAAACTTATTAAAATTGGATTTCAAAATTATCCAGATAGAACCAATATCATAGAAAAGATATTTTTAATTTTCAGATGTTTATTCTATTAACAACACAATTTAATTTTTTTTAAATTAATTAATAAAATTAGAATTATTTATTAGAAATTTCAAGTGAATCGTTCCGAAATGCGCATTCATCCTATATAAAGTCTGTTTGTGCCAAATTTCATAGTTTAGATTCAACTGAAAGCTCTGTTGAATACCAAGATACGTACACATTCTCCTTTATTATTTCTAGACTCACTTTTTTGTGCAGTGTTAAGTTTATTAACTTATAAATGAGGTTCGGAATATATAATTCAAATATTAATCTATATTCAATACAGAAGGGGCCTGGTATTAAATTTAATTCGAAAGACATTAAAATGAAACAAGCGGTAGTGGTCGGCTCAAAACTTTCTCGCGTGTCTTATAATGGCCCAGAACGCCATTACATGGCATTGCGTAGATTAATTAAGAATTTATTTTTTGGCCTATATTTAGCATTTTTACTGTGTAGTAGTTAAAGATTTCTTTGACGGTTAATATTATAAGAAATATTCAAAAATCGAATTTCTATTTTAAACAAGTTTTTTCCTACCAATTAAAACCAAAATTTGACACAAAACTGCATTTGTAGACACAAAATTTGCGTTTTTGAGTTGTTTCTCATCATGTTTTTGTTAAGTGTTTTGCTTCTGAAAGTACAGACTAGCATACAATAAAATCGTAGTTGGATTTGGATCAAAGTTTGACAGTCGTCTACATTATAGATGTCAAAACTGAATTTCGAATTTTAGCTATCTAGCTCTCTTCGTTTTCTAATTATTGTGTTAGCTAAAATCCGAGCACACGGATTCTTATTCAAAAGATAGAAATCTGCAAATCTGGTGAGAGAACTGTATACCGAATTTCAATCATCCAGCTCAAAGCGGGGGTTTTATCTTTAACACAGACATACAGAACGAATGTTTTCCACAAAAGGTGTTTTTCTAACTCAGCGAGGTCTCAAACGTGAAGATTCGTCACGAGTTCGAATTTTTTGACAATTATAATACTTTCTCTTTACTACATATACAAGAACCTTCTATTCAAAAAGAAATGCAAATGCATTCTTCATGAAAATACATAAAACTAAGAACCTATTACCCATGTTAAACAGGGTATTTCGATCAATTCAGCACATTAGACATTCATCAGTGGCGTCATCTAAAATCGAATGAATCGATAATCAAGGAAGAATATATGGATCCAAAAAAAGCAATCTTTCAGATTCTATTGATTGAAATGCTTCTTGCTATTCATGAGAAAGATTATTTCTCCTAATTGAAATCTAACCGAAATGACAGATGTCTATTAAATTTAATGAGAAAAAGTTTATACTAGGCTACATCAAACTGAAGGGTTAAAGTCTATACACTTGTAAATGCATTCAACGTAGATATTTTTTAACTTTTTCGTGTATGTAGTTTAGAGAAAATATAGAAATTGTCAAAAAATTCGAATTCAAGATTTTGACGAATCTTCGCATTTTAAACTTACCTGAGTTCTAAAAACACATTTTTGGAAAGTGTCCGTCTGTCTGACAGTGACAAAGATGAGTAAAAAACGCTTTGAGCTAAACGGTTGAAATTTAGTATACAGTCTTTATCTAAATTTACATATTTCTATCGAATTTTGTGTAAAATCTGTCTCCGGGAAAGTCTGTCTATTCGACTGTTTGAATGTAAGTTAATGCGATAAAAATAAAAAGAGGAAAGCTAAACAGATAAAATTCGGTATCCAAATTCCACGTCTATAGCGTCAAATTTGAAGCAAAGGTGATAAGAGGATGACCATTTGTTCGGTCGCCACTTTCAGCAACATGTAAATGCAATAATTTTAAAACGCAAAGATTTCATTGCATCACACCAGCGGGTGACCGAGCTCCGCTCGGAGAAAACAGGCATCGAAGCTAACTCGAAGATTTAAATTTTCAATTGTGATTTATCAAAACAATACATGCCATAAGAAAATTTGTGAAACCATTGGTGAAAAGATAACCGCTTAAAGTGCACCATTGTAAACTATTCTAAACAAAGTTAGAGTTTGGAAAGGGAACTATTCTATACAATGGTAAAGTAAAGGTAACGATTAAAGTGTGTTGAAGTTCAATATTTTTGACAAATTTATTTAGAAAAACCAAACATATATACATACATAAGAAACATATTATAAACCTATAACAGCATAAACATAAAACTTTATTGGTTCGCCATATTGGTTATAGATGGCAGCACGTTACCGCTTGAAAATTTAAGTAGCCATTATGGCGAACTAATAAAGTTTGAAAATATCCTATCTGTAACTCCGAACTGCTGGACCGTAGCGCTTCAAAACCGACGCCAATCGATTCCTCGTGGCCAAAAACCCCAGACCCCCAAGTTTACCGGAGTTTATTAATTCTGGGGCGATTTTCGACTTGGCAACCATTCCTCGTATTATAGTATTAGATTTGACATGGAATTTTATGACTACAAGGCAGTTTTGTGGAAATTTTTATTCCAGTCGGTTGGTAAAAACACGTCTAAAACAAATTCGACTTTTGAATATTATTTACCCCAGTCCAGTGTTTTTGCCATTGTCATTTTCATAGCCAATTATTTGCCAGTGCCCCTCTGAATCACGTGATGTTCCTGAAGTAGGCGCGACCTGTCATTGGGTGGACCCTGCTTACAAGTGTTCGATGAAGCAGCCCTAAAATTTGTTTACATTTGATTGTTGCTATTCAGTAACAAGTAATATGAGTGATCACCATGCCACGAATTTCAAAGGCTTGGTTCATCTGTTGTATTCATTCAGTTTGATTGCATCCACCGTTACATTCAATGCGTAATCATTTTTACAATATGCAAGTAACATGAAGAATAAACAGTAATTAATCACAATATTGCTATTTTTCTAGCAATTCTGTATAAAAAAATCATTATTGCAAAATTATACCTGAAACTGATTTTTTTTAATAATTAAGTTAAAGAAAACAGTACATGGAAATAAAAATTGATGTCACTGAAAAGGTTTTTTATACGATTTAAAATGCAGTAAAAATGGTTTTTATGCAGTAATATAATCGACAGTAACTATTATACAAGAGAATTTATTAAAACTTATATTTTTATTAAGCTAGAAATGTAGGTAAAATTTGAGAATTCCTCTATTAATGAGCACTTACTACGAAAGTTGTAAAAGGCCAACATTTTTCCTAGTTACATGTTCAAAAATAGAGCCTTTTTACTGATTTTAGTGTTTTGTACACTGTACGATACAAATTACAAATAATATAATAGTCCGTGTAAATATACACTGAAGTGACAAAAGTCATGGGATAGCAATATGCAAATATACAGATGACAGTAGTATCGCAGCGAAAAAGTATAAATGCGCAGTTCGTTTTCCAGAGCTTTCATTTGTGTTCAAATTATTCATGTGAACTGGTTTCTCGTGATTTATGGCGGCACGACGAGAATTAACAGACTTTGAACGTGGAATGTTAGTTGGAGCTAGACGCATGGGTCATTCCATTGCGGATATCGTTAGTGAATTCAACATTCCGAGATCCACAGTATCAAGAGTGTGCCGAGAGTATGAAATTTCAGGCATCACATCCCACCATGGACAGCGCAGTGGGCAATCACCTGCACTTAACGACCGAGACCTCCGACGTCCGTGTAGAATGGTCAATGTTAATAGACACGCAACACTTCGTCAAATAACTGAAGGAATCAATGTGGGACGTACGAGGGACGTGTCCGATAGGACTGTGCGGCGAAATTTGTCTTCCTTGGGTTATGAGAGCAGAAGACCGACTCGAGTGCCTTTACTGACAGCACGACATCGCCTGCAGCGATTCTCCTGGGCTCGTGAGCATATCGACTGGTCCCTAGACCAGTGGAAAACCGTGGCATGGTCAGATGAGTGACGATTTCAGTTGTTACGAGCTTATGGTAGAGTTCGAGTGTGGTGCAGACCCCACGAAGCCATGGACCCAAACTGTCAGCAAGGCACTGTTCAAGCTGGTGGTGGCTGCATAATGGTGTGGGCTGTTTTTACATGGCATGAACTCGGTCCTCTGGTGCAACTGAACCGATCATTGACTGGAAATGGTTATGTTCAAGCTTTCAGATCACTTGCAGCCATTCATGGACTTCACGTACCCACACAACGATGGGATTTTTATGGGTGACAATGCGCCATGTCACCGAGCCAGAACTGTTCGCGATTGGTTTGAAGAACATTCCGGACAATTCCAGCGCATGATCTGGCCACCTAGATCGCCCGATATGAATTCCATCGAGCATTTATTGGACATCATCGAAAGGTCCGTTCGTGCCCAAACTCCTGCACCATCACACTTTCACAATTATGGACGTCTATACAGACAGCATGGCTCAATATTCCTGCAGAGGACTTCCAACTACTTGTGGACTCCATGACACGTCGAGTTGTTGCACTCCGCCGGGCATAAGGTGGACCGACACGATATTAACAGTCATCCCATGACTTTTGTCACTTCAGTGTATAACTAGTTCAGCTATCATAATACAACTGCCCCTCTAAATATGTAACTATTTCAGCGATCATAACAGAAACAACAATATTTATCTTACAACTTCAATATCTTACAACTTTCCTTTTCAACAAAAAAAAAATATTTTCACTGGAATTTTAAACTTTGCATTTAAATATTTAAAAATTTAGAATACACTGAATGAAAAAAAAATCCCAACACTAGGAAGGAGCTGTGCTAGACAAACGAAATTTTGTAGGCGTGTTTATACATCTGAAAGATGACGTCGATTCAAATTTCGAGCTACGCGCGTAAGTGTGGTGCTAGTAGCGACACTATGAACACGCAAATGAGGTTTGCTTTAAATAAGAGCTGTAAGGTTCGTGATCGTTATTTACAGTTGAGATTTGACGTAGTGGGTTAATGTTAGTCAAGGATGCCTCTGAGAAGACGAAGAAGCCATTATCAACAGCTCACTGAGTTTGAATGAGGTCGTGCTGTAGGGCTACGAGAAGGTGGGTTTTCTTTCCGCGATATTGCTGAAAGACTTGGCAGGAATGTATCCACTGTGCATGAGCATTGGCGGCAGTGGTCAAGGGAAGGTACTGCCTCGAGAAGATCAGGTTCCGAGCGGCCACGTGGTACTTACTACTGAGAGGGAAGACCGTCGCATTCGGCGTTTGGCTGTGGTTAACCGTACTGCGTCTGAAATTCTGAAATTCGAGCGGCAGTCGGCACCACAGTGACACAACGAACTGTTACAAATCGGTTACTTCAAGGACAGCTCCGAGCCAGACGCCCTGTACAGTGCATTCCACTGACTCCAAACCACTGCCGTTTGCGACGTGAGTGGTGTCAAGCTAGAGCTCATTGGAGGACGGAGTGGAGATCTGTTGTGTTTTCTGATGAAAGCCGGTTCTGCCTTGGTCGCAGTGATAGCCGTTTGTTGGTTAGAAGGAATCCAAGTGAACGCCTGCTAGTGACCTGTCTGCGGCCTAGACACACAGGGCCTACTCCTGGAGTTATGGTTTGGGGAGCAATTTCGTATGACAGCAGGAGCACTTTCGTGGTTATCCCACGCACCCTGACTGCAAATTTGTACGTCAGTCTAGTGATACAACCTGTTGTGCTGCCATTCATGAACAGCATTCAAGGGGGTGTTTTCCAACAGGATAACGCTCGCCCTCATACCGCTGTTGTAACCCAACATGCTCTACAGAATGTCGACATGTTACCTTGGCCTGCTAGATCACCAGATCTTTCTCCAATCGAGCACGTATGGGACATCATTGCGCGACAACTCCAGCGTCATCCACAACCAGCATTAACTGTCCCTGCATTGACCGCCCAAGTGCAACAGGCATGGAACTCCATCCCACAAACTGATATCCGACATCTGTACGACACAATGCATGCATGTTTGCATGCTTGCATTCAAAATTCTGACGGTTACACCGGTTACTAATGTACCAACATTTCACATTTGAAATGGCTCTACCTGTGATCTTGAAACTTTAATCAATTAAATATGTTACCCTAGACAAATGTATTAATAAAATTTCATTACTGTACAATAATTTTTTCTTGGTGTTGGGATTTTTTTTTCCATCAGTGTATTTCGAAAATAAAATTGTAATTGAGCTTTTCCAAGTTTATTAATGAATTTCGAAAATAATATGAGCAAATTAATAAAAATTATCCTTTGGTAGAATACCAATATAAAATAACAAATTCAAGTTTGAAGAATTAATTTTGCAATTATATACTAGAGAAAGAAAGGTACAAAATTAAATAAAAACATATGAAATTCTAGGCTTAGAGAAAAATAAATAGAATCGCAATGAATATTTAAAATAGAAAATCGTAAACTAAAGAAATATCGTCTGCGGGATTGTAATGGAAGAAAAATATGGATTTTACCGTTTTGTGAAATCAGCATTTGCTTTCGTAAAAGCAATAAAGAAAATTTAATGAAATAAAAGTACTTTTCCAAATACCAAAGCTGAATAAATTGGATTCATTTCGTAATCAAATAAGATAAAATATTTACAATAAATAATAAAAATTACTAAACACATAATGCTTTTTTATGAATAGTATTTTTTTAAAAATAAATAATGATTTTTTTAAATAAATAAAAGTTATTGAATAAATAAATAAATAATAAAGCTATATCTCCAAGAAGAAGGAAACAGTTTACGGAAAAATTCAACAAAGAACTCTAAGCCAAAAGAAATTTGTATAGGAAAGCAGCTGATAAATTATGGACTTTAATTTATTCTGAAAATTCCACTGATTTTTTTATAGATTTTTTTTATCGGCGGGAAAGAAATCTATGAGAAAAGTTTTTCAGAATTCATCTTTTATCATGACAATATGTTCTAATATGTAATACGAATTTTTTGTCCATCCTACAATACAAATGGCAAAAATTACTTAATTATTATCCTCAATCATCTGATTTAAAGCTGATAACATTTACGAATTGAAGTAGGATTTAGCTGAAAATCATTTTAATCTGAATTAGACATATCTTAAAATCTTAGCACCACAATACATTCCCATTAAGGATAAAAAACGCAATAATATAAAGAGCAAAAAAATGTCATCAATTGCTATACAAAAACGAATTAAATTGGATTTTTTAAAAATCTAAAATATATACTGTAAACCTCGTCAGAAAACATAAGAGCTTTAGAATTTCAAACTGACATCATTTTTAATGCAATTCTAAATCAACATTGATAGTACTAACCTTCTATGAAATATAATCTTTTTTATTCAGAATTTCAAATACTTATGTATTTGTAAAAATTTATAAGGCGAAAAGTAACTCATTTTTTTGACTAAATTATTAGGATATATTATTTAAATATTAGAAATTTCATGCATCATAAGATGACTTATTCTTAAGCTACGGAAGAAATGAAAAATCTGTATACAGTGAAACCTCGTTACAACAATATTTTAGGGACCAAATAAATATATTGTTGTAGAGAGGCATATTGTTATATCGAGGGCCCACATATTTTGAGCATTTAATAAGAGTTTTTTTTTATTATTATTATTAGTTTAAGGTGCATAACATACTACTTTTAAGTCTATATTTAGAAGAAATTAATTTGTAAAATACTAATAATAGTGGTTTAAATACTAAAAAAATAAATAAATAAGATAAACTCAGAAAATAAGCACAGAAATATTCACATACCTGAAAACACTTTTTATTGAAAATAATCCAGTATTTTTGTTTGTTTATTCATTTTTTTAACTGTTAAGTTCACCAATACTGTATGCATTGAGTCTAGTGCACGAAAATGTTCTTCATTTGTCGACGGAAGGCTTGAAAAAAATGTCCGCAGGGAATTCACAGATTGAAGAGCTTCCTGGGATGACAATAAGGACTGCGATGGACCTGTATTATCATCATCGTCAATATCATCATCATCTT
>JAPMOQ010008532.1:367971-416616 GCA_026543055.1 Argiope trifasciata | reverse complement strand
CTAACCATAAAATATTGTCATTTCGAGATTTTTTCTGTAATTTTTAATTAACTATAAAATATTGTCATTTCGTGGTTTTTCCGTAATTCAAGAATATTTTTGCTTAAAAAGGGAATTTCAAATCTTTGCAACATTTTCTTTAAAAAAATGTCTTTCTAATGATACCAATTTCATAATCGGTGAATTATAGCTGAATTAAGTTAATTTATTAATAATGTTTTTTTTTGCCCGGTTTCCAAATATATTTTATACCGCTGCCCTGAAATTTAAGTCGAGTTCTTTGTTTCACCAATTATTTAATAACGTGATTTTCTTCCATTATTGAATGTTAATAAAGAAAGATACTGCTTATTATCTTTGGTTGATAAGACAGATAAAAATGGGAAACTATAATGTCACGAAGATAATTCATATATTTAGGGTTTAGTAAAACTATGATAATATGTGCTGATTCCCGTTTAAAAAGTTCATGTATGCTATAAACAGAACATACATCAGGCAATTAAAATAATACGGCTTGAATGCCAGGTAATTTGATAGAAACCTAGATATCATATTATATCTAAGTGGTTTAATTGAAATTAAATACAACCAATATTACCGGTGAAATAGACGGTCACCTGAGGCGACTAGTTTAAAGTAGCACCTCTAGATCCATAGTTGTTATTGGATCTCTGGAAAAAAATAGCGCACTCAAAAGAGGAATCCCTACTGAAATGGAATTAATATAATAATAATATAAATATATAATATAAAAATAAAATATATTATTATATTATATATTTATTTCTAAAGGTTTCTACGATCGTTTGTAATATCTATAACATTAATTCAATAAGTCATCTTTATTTAAAGTAAACATAATTGAATTTATACAGGATACGCATACAAATTCCGGCCAGTTAGTAAATTATTAGTAATAGGCACGCATATAGTTTAGTAGTGTTAACTTGGTCTAAATCATAGGTTCCCAACGTGGGCGTTGGACCCTTGGGGGGGGGGGGTAAAAGACCAAGAGAAAATTAGGGGGCGTTGATATGGTACTGAGGGACATGAGAAGATTAACCAAATATAGTCTACATAGACATCAAGGAACGTTTCCAGGACATTTTAAATATGCACATACCAGATCCTTTTTCCAATATCAACACAGCAGGACCATCTCAGTTAGAAGAACTAATAGAACTGACGACAAATGTGGAATTGAAAATTAAATTCAAGAATGGCTACCAAGAATTTTGGCGGCAGCAATCGATTTCGCAACTATATTCAGGATTATGGTCGATTGTTCAATGACTTCTGACAGCATTCCCATCTTCATATTGAGCAGAACGTGGATTTAGCGCTGTAGCAACATTGATAACGAAAAAGAGAAATCGTCTCCATGTTACAGAACGTGGCGACTTACGATTGCTTTTTATGTAAAATCAAGCCAGATATTTAAAAGCTAATTAAAATGCATCAAATTCAGCCTTCTCATTAGATAAGTAAGACATTGGATGTCTTTAAATTTTAATAAAAAATACTTTTTAATATAACTATGCGTTTTGATTGTTCTCTGAAACTGTCAATTTATTTATTTAGAAAGCAATAGTTTATTATGAATAATTATGATCATCAAAACCCCTGCCAATCCTTATGACAGGTAAGCTAAAACTTTTTTTTAAATAAAGAAGAAAATCAGCAGCGCTTCAATTCCAAGAATATTCTATCTATTAGTAATTTTTATTTAATTCTTATTTTCACCACTTCTTTTATTTCTCTGGTGCGAGAGGGAGCGGTATTGAAATGTCCTCTAGAAAAGAGGGCACTAGTTCAAAAAAGGTTGGGAACCATTGGTGTAAATGAAGTGAATTATCACATTTTGTGTAACTTTTATCAAACAATGCATTCATGAATAATGAATTGGATTTATTCATACTTTGCTCTATGAGGTATATTTTTAAAAATATTTTTACTAATATTTTAAACAAAAGCTGTAATATCAATCAATCTTCTAAATCAATCATTAAAACTGACTGATTTATAAAAATTAAAAAATATTATTATGAAAATATGTTCTTTTAGATCTTTCCGACCACCGTCTTAAAAAAAATATCGATTTCAGGTCAATCAATGCCTGAATTACTCCAAGGCTAATAATCAAATGAATATGTGTTTGTGTATATGAATAAATGTGTATGTGTGTGCCCGCGCGTGTGTTAATGCTCTACACACCAGACTATATGATCTAGAGATACCGCACTTGGCATGTACATATTTACTTTGGAAGATAAAAAAGTAAACATAGACGGAGTTTTTTGAAAACTTTAATTAATTAAAAACTAAGCTAACATCTGGAATTTTTCTGCAATAATTTCCGAAAATATTACAGCATAAAACTTTTTTCAATATCATAAAAATGCCTTTTTTGATTGATAATAATGCTTTAAGCTATAAATTCAGTTTCTATTTTAATGAATTTTTTAAAAAATACTGTAACTATATTTTCTAACAATTAATTTCTCACAAAATGAAAGTAGAATTTAATCTGTAGGAGTACGTTAAGAGTGTACCAGTGCTTTGCCGTCATTTTGATAAAAATTGAAACGGAATGATTAAATTAATTTTATTGCAAATTAAACAAAGGGAAGTGTGATGCTAATCGCGTGTTGAAATGGTAGGGTAATGTTATGGAATAAATATAAAATGTGATGTTTTCAGCATAATTTTACAACAGATGATTGCAAATCAGAGATATATACATTGCAATCGACAAACAATCGTAAGGCTTCTATAATAATATGAGTTACGTGACTATCTAAGTTTAAATATGTTTGGCTAAGAAGAGGGCAAGGCACACAAGTATTTAATTGAAAATTTTAGAACGCATTATTCATGGCGAACTAGTTGGTTACCGAAGGTGGCTAATATAATAATAAAATATATTTTATCTATACTTATAATAAAGCTCAATGAGTGTGTGTGTGTGTGTGTGTGTGTGTGTGTGTGTGTGTGAGTGTGTGTGTGTGTGTGTGTGTGTGTGTGTGTGTGTGTGTGTGTGTGTGTGTGTGTGTGTGAGTGAGTGTGTGAGTGTGTGTGTGTGTGTTGGTGCTCTACAGGCCAGACCGTTCGACCTACAGCTACCAAATTTGGTACATGTATACCTTGGAGGTCGGGAATGTGCACCTCGGAGTCCTTTTTTTGAATTTTTAATTAGAATTTGAATTAATTAAAATTTAAGCGAAATTTCGACGTTTTTCCGCTATAACTTCCGAAAATATTATTGCACAAACATGATTTTTATATCAATTTAAAGATTAAAAAATTAGCTTTCTAACTGTATCAGTTTTTTAAATTTATAACGTAAACTTCTATTTTTAACGAATTTTTAAAGAAATATTTTAACTATGTTTTTATCACGTGACTGGATAAAATAAAAGAATGCCGGAAGTTCAAATAAAAAAAAACAACTATCATCGCAAATTAAATCTAAAGAAATACAACTTTCAGCACGTGACTGGATAAAATAACATAAATATAAAATGTGATATCTTCTTAAAAAAAATAAATGCAAGGCAAAGGATTCTAAGAAATCGTTTGCAATATTTATATCATTAATTCCATAAATTATCTTTATTTACAGTAAACCTGATAGAATTTAGACAGGATATGCATTGAAATCCCGACTTAATGGCATATTTCTATAATCGTTTGCATTATCTGTATCATTAATTCAATAATTTTTTACCTTTTTCGCTTTCTTTAAAAGACATTTTAACATTTTGGCAATATCACCGAAAAAAACATTTTTAATATTTTGGAAGCATAATTGATAAATTATTAGAGCATTAAACTCAAAAAGTTTTTCCGAATAAAGTTACCGACTCTTTAACTACTAATAACTGAATCTTATAACTTTAACTATTTCTTAAATTTTGGCTAATGAATATGGGATTTAATTGGAAATTTTAGAACGCATTACTCATGGCGAACCAGCTGGTCGCCAAAGGCGGCTAGTTAAATAATAAAAATAAGAAGAAAAAGACAAAAATTTATAGTATTAATAATAAGTCATTTGTTGAGTACATAGCTTACAATATAAATATGGGATATTAAGTACATATTAAAGATGGCTCAAAAATAGTGACAAAGACAAAATATTGATTTTTTTATTTATTAGAATGCTTTGTTAACATACACAATAAAAAAAACGAATTCTGTATCACAAGATAAACAGATAATAAATAAGAAACTACAGATTATAAGGAATTAAATATATTCTGCGCTTACTTTTGCCAGCGTGTCAGTTACAGTTATCGGATTTGTAAAGATAACGTTATGTGATAACAACTGACTGCTCTAAGAATTTTTTTTTAAAGACTTATTAGAGTAATCTTAAATTTTAAAAAAATGAAATCGACTATCACAAATTTCAAGTTATCATTTGAGAACATTATTATTTTTATATCGTTATTTATCTTTAAGTCAGTAACCAGTTTAAACTGGTTTAAAACAATCAAGAGATTATCAGATTACGCATCCGTCCTTATTTTCTTTGATCCCTAATCCATTCATCCCTAATCTCGAAACCAGTCGAGATCCTAAACAGGAGAATCGAGTTCATGGCGGGCATTCGAGATAAATTGTAACTTTATTTGGCGACAATAGCCAAATGCGACACCCTTCTGCATTATTTTCTAATAACCCTAACAGCGAAAAATTGATGTCTCAAAAGCGATAAATCGACAATTTGTTGCTCACGCATTTTAAGGCTTCAACAATTTGTTGAATACGCATTTTGAGGCTTCAAAAAAATCTCAAACCAAAACAATAGCATGTTCTCACATGAGAATATCTTTTTATATGAAATTATTTACTATAGAGTATTATATTTTTTAATTAATAGTTTTTTTTTCTTTGCATGTATGCGAGATGGCGTTTTTATTGATAAACTTGTAAAGAAATAAATTCAGGCATCTTTAAATCATATCAGGTCAATCTTCTGCATTTAAAATTTTCTGATAAATTTAAAATATCATGAGCTGTATTTTTTGTATTTGTTACTTTAATTATTAAGTCGAAACTCTTAATACACTGAGATATGGATCTAATTTTAAAAAATAATACAGATATAAATCTGCGAAATCGTCATGTAATAAAATGCGACATATTTCCAGATTAGTCAGAAAATTTGTTTCTAGATTAATCAGAAAATTAAAGTACTAATTCATAAACAGAACAAAGGACATATAATTGTAAGATTTATGAAAAATTAGTTTACTTTCTACTACATTCATCGTACAAAGTTAACTACAACTTTAACTGTTCAGCCTTTCTAAAATTATTGTCAAGTTCAGTTAGTTTAATTAATAAGCAAAAGAAAGATTCAGTTGACGGTAACAAAATTTAATTTTTTCTGAAAGATCTGTAAAATGAGATAAAAAATACCCTGCAAACTGTTTTTACTTGATACTTTAATCATTAAAAGACGAATTGCGCACACTAAAAGGTGTTATAAAAGGAACTACTTATAAAAACATAATAATTTATAAAAAAGAAAATTTGATTAGGTTTTCACATATTCAATATCGTTAAAATGTTTACCTTTAGCGTTATTTTTCAATTCCTGCTATTAGTTCACATTTCCCTACATTTATCCCTACATATATTTATTTAAATATCGTGTTCAAATTTTCAATCGTTAACAAAATGTTTTTTTATTCATCCACTCAAATTCAAATATATTTTTTAAACTTCGAATGGATGACGCACGAGGTTAATACGGTATTTTTTCAAATATTAATTCCTTCATTAAATTAAATTAAATTAATTTTTAAACTTTAAAGAAGTTTCAGCAGTTTGTAATGGCGATTGAAATCATCAGGCAGTAAGTACCCCAATCGGCAAAATGCAAGGAATTCGGTATTTCTTAAGTGAGGGTGAAGAATGCGAGTTCAGTTCTTGTGAAAATCAATAAATTTTGGATGCTAAATAATTTTTTTGATAGTTATTTAATAAAAAGTAACTAAAATAAAAATTTAGTTTGTTGACCTAAGTAGGAATTGAATGTAAAATTATTTTTATATTATTTTATTTTATATTTTATTTCATTTTTTATTATTGCATTATTTTATATTTTTTTATATTAGCTGGTACCCGGTGCGCTACAGGGTACCAGCGGCTGCCGCAAAAAAATAATATTGTGCAATCAATCAATAATATTGTGCAATCAATCAGTGTTTTATCGCAACAGGATGAACGGTACGGCAGTACATA
Source organism: Argiope trifasciata (assembly GCA_026543055.1). Lineage (NCBI taxonomy): Eukaryota > Metazoa > Arthropoda > Arachnida > Araneae > Araneidae > Argiope > Argiope trifasciata. The sequence goes on along the minus strand of JAPMOQ010008532.1, from coordinate 410,358 downwards.
AAATACGAAAATATTCAAACAAGTATTCATTTTTATACATTACATTTGTGTATTCTTTTAGAATTGTAAAGCTTGGTGTTCTTTCAGAATGGTAATGAAAGAAACTATTTATTGTGTCTCGTGATTCTGTTCAGAATTCTCAGTTTGATTTTAGAAAATGTGATTAAAATATTTTCTTTTAAAGTTGAATAAGTATAGAAAATATATTTATACCATAAAATTGCTAATATAGTTGGAAAGACAACTTTTGGATATTGAGTTGGTGAAAAATTATTTGTACTACAATAATTTTGGTAGTTACTACGAAAAACGCTACAATTTAATAAAAATTTAAAAACCCATGATTGATTTTCTAAACACGTTCTCGCATAATCTGTAATAAAGTTTTTACGTCTGAGATTGACTAGCATGGCATTTGCATACAATAGTTATACAGTACATACAATATTAAACTTTTATTTAGCATTCCTTCTGAATCTATTTTGTCTCATCGACGAGTTATTTAGAGATTAATCCTTGGTAAATAGATGCGGTTGAGGTCAGATAAAAAAAAAATTTTTTAGATTATTATACTATGCTTATAACCATCCCGTAGATGTAAGCAATAAGCTGACCAAGTTTCATTATAATCAGATGAACGGTTTAGGAAGGTATAAGAGACATACAAACATTCATTTTTATTTATATAGATGAGATCTCGTAATTTCTACATATGCCATCAACGGTGGCAACGGTTCCCCCCCTCTTCACCTCCCCATTTTTGAAAAGGTTCTAATCTTTGGTTGAATTTTCTAACAAACAACATTTTATTTTAATTTAAAGTAAAATGGGTATTTTTTTTAACCATTTTGGCATGACAATTTCTCAATATGCTTTGCAGTTCCTGACCTACAGAATGAATAATGTATTCATTTCGATATATTTTATATTTTATCTTCGCAATGGAAAAAAATTGAAAATTTCGTGCAATTTATCAGTTGAAGCCCAATATTTAAAGAAAGGATAGAAATACATCTGAGGTTTTTTGTCAGGAACTAGATAATACAGCTCCTAAGTTATTCGCAAAATTTTTAAAAATCAAATTATAAAATGATAAATTATAATATTTTTGCTTTTAAATAAATGCAGTTGAGGCCTGTTTTTAATTTTTTTAGATAATTATACTATGCTTATAACCATTCCGTAGATGTAAGCAGTAAACTAACCAAGTTGCATCACAATCGGGTGAACGGTTTAGGAAGGCACATACAGACTAACATTCATGTTTATTTATATAGATGAAATCTTGTAATTTCTAGGGACCCTTTTGCTTTATACTCCAAAAGGGCCCCTTTTTCCAACTAAAAAAAACTTTTGCCACTTTATAGGTATATTTTGGTTTACAGATGTTTTTTCGATCTTTTTTTTTAATATAGATATTCAAAAATATCACTATTTTCGAAGATGTTAAAAAAAATTCATTCCGAACGTAGAAAAATTTATTTATTAAGATATAAAAAATTTGTATTATAAAAATTTGTATTATAATATGATCAAATTTTTCATATCTTAATAAATAATTCTATTAATATAATTATTCTACCAATTTTTTAATAAGAATAGACCAAAAATATATTCTATAAGAAATACAAGCTGTTTTAATACTGTAAGGATTTTTAATTTTTTAAAAGAAAATATGTCCTCTTTTACCCTAAGAAAATATGTCCCTTTTTTTACCCTAAAAAATCCTTTTTTTTTAACTTCTACCGCTTAATTAGTATATTTTGTTTTCATAGATGTTTTTCAAATCTTTTTTTATACAATTGTTTTTATACAAAAGTTTGCTACTTTATTGGTATATTTCGATTTATAGATGTTTTTTTTCAATCTTTTTTTTAATGTAGATATTCAAAAATAACACTATTTTCGGAAATGTTTCAAAAAATTCAGCCCGAACGCAGTCATATATCTTAATAAATAATTCTATTAATATAATTACTCTATCAATTTTTAATAAGAGGATGCCAAAATGTTTTCTATAGAAAATACAAGCTGTTTTAATACTGTAAGGATTTTTAATTTTTTAAAAAGAAAATATGTCCCTCTATGTGTCCTCTTTTACCCTAAGAAAATATGTCCCCTTTTTACCCTTAAAAAATATTTTTCTTTTAACTTTTACCGCTTAACTAGTATATTTTGATTTCATAGATGTTTTTCAAATCGTTTTTTATACAATTGTTTTTATACAAGCGTTTGCTACTTTATTGGTATAATTTGGTTTATAGATGTTTTTTCAATCTTTTTTTAATGTTGATATTCAAAATTAACATTATTTTCGAAAATGTTTCAAAAAATTCAGCCCGAACGCAGTCATATATCTTAATAAATAATTCTATAAATATAATTATTCTATCAACTTTTTGATCATAAGAAACCGAAAATATATTCTATAAAAAATACAAGCTCTTTTAATATTGTAAGGATTTTTCATTTTTTTAAAAAGAAAATATGTCCCTTTATATGTCCTCTTTTACCCTAAGAAAATATGTCCCCTTTTTACCCTAAAAAAATCCTTTTTTCCAATATTTTTTTAATTTTTTCCACTTAACTAGTATATTTTGGTTTCATATATATATCATAGTTCTATATATATTATCTTATATATATCATAGTTATTTATATATATCATAGCATATAGGTTTCATTTATATATCAAAGTTTTTTCAATCTTTTTTATACAACATTCAAAAATATCCCTAATTTCGAATGTTTTTCAAAACAATCATCACAAATACAGTCACATATTTAGGAATTATAAACTTTTAATAAGAGGAAACAAAAAAAAATTTTCTTCAAAAAATATACAAAACTTACATTGTTGTTTTAATAATGTAAAGATGCTTTTATTTTAACTTAGAAAATCCATCTCTCTACACTCGTTAAAATGACATCTAACAAATAAAATTTTTGAATAAATTCCAACGTAAACAATAACCCCATACTCATCTACAAAGAAGCCGGTATTGGATCTGTCTTTTTTGGCAGAAACATCCCAATCCCTCAACAAAAACCCTGTTCTCCTCCTTCAAAGAAGATGCGGAGGAGCAAAGGATGATGAAGAAGATGAACTCACCTTTCGGGGTACTGTTCCTCATCATTATCCACAGAGAACAGGTATCCGTTTTTTTATAAGTATCCAATGAGTGGTATCCGATTTTCCGGGATTTTTTTTCGTTCTTGTTAGGGGTCGGAGGAGGGGTTCAGAGAAACGAGCGCCACCACATGTGTTTGAAAAGGGAGGGCGATCGAACCGGAGAGCTCATTCGAACTGTGCCTGGGTCTGCTTTTCAACCGTGACTCTTCGATTTTAACAGGAGGATCCCCCTCTGCGCGATGGGCGATGCGCGGAGCGGCGGAAAAACACCGCGAGCTGGTTGTGATTCGCACCGATAGAGGGCGTTGTCAAGGATGGGAACCAGAGATGAGATCGGGAAGGAAATATTTCGTCAATGCGCATGCTCGCGAACGCGGAAAATTGTTTATGTCGCTCTTTTATTAATGTTTCTGTCGCCTCGGGTTAGTTATCGTTTTTAGATTACATTTTTTTAAACAATAGAATATCGATTTTTTTGGAAAAGTTGCATATTGATTAAACCTGTATGATCGATGAGGAATTATAGATTTTTCTCCGTAAAAATACAGACTTAATTTAAAATTTTAGTGCATTTATGGAATTTAAAGAAGTAGTTTTATTCTAGAATTGCAAAAAAATAGGAAAAATTAATGAACCAATAAATAAATAAATGTTTTTCATCATGTCTGAAGAAAAATTGTATATATTTTTATGAGACAAAAATTAATTAATTTAATTAATTCATACAATTAGTAGATAATTAAATAAACTATTATATTTATAGGAAAAATCAATTTTCGTGATCATAAAAACTTCCACTGATTATTTTTTACATAATAGTAAAGAAATAGTCTTCTATACTTATAATAAAGCTCAATATGTGTGTGCGTGTGTGTGTGTGTTGGCACTCTACAGACCAGACCGTTGGATTTACAGCTACCAAATTTGGTACATGTATACCTTGGAGGTCGGAAATGTGCATCTCGGAGCCCTTTTTTCGAATTTTTAATTAGAATTTGAATCAATTAAAAGTTAAGCGAAATTTCGGCGTTTTTCCGCTATAACGTCTGAAAATATTATCGGACAAACATGATTTTAACATCAATTTAAAGATTAAAAAAATTATCTTTCTATTGGTATCAGTGTTTCAATGTATAACTCAAGCTTCTATTTTTAACGAATTTTTAAAGAAATATTTTAACTATGTTTTTTTTAGCATGTGACTGGATAAAATAAAATAAAACAATGCCGGATGTTCAAATAAAAACAACAACAACTATCATCGCAAAATAAATCTAAAGAAATGCAACTTTTAGCATGTGACTGGATAAAATAAAATAAATATATATAAATGTGATATTTTCTAAAAAAATAAATGCAAAGCAAAGGTTTCTATGATCGTTTGCAATCATTAATATCTGTATCCTTAATTCCATAAATTATCTTTATTTACAGTAAACCTGATTGAATTTAGATAGGATATGCATTGAAATCCCGACTTAATGGCATATTTTTATAATCGTTTGCAATATCTGTATCACTAATTCAATAATTTTTCCCCTTTTCCGCTTTCTTTAAAAAACATATTTAACATTTTGGCAATATCACCGAAAAAAACGTTTTTGATATTTTGGAAGCATAATCGATAAATTATTAGAGCATTAAACTGAAAAAGTTTTTCCGAATGAAGTTACCGACTCTTTAACTACTAATAACTGAATCTTTTAACTTTAACTATTTCTTAAATTTTGGCTAATGAATATGTGATTTAATTGAAAATTTTAGAACGCATTACTATTGGCGAACCAGCTGGTCACCAAAGGCGGCTAGTTGCTAAATAAATTGCTATGTTATTATATTAGCTTCATTAAAAGACTAATCTAATATTTTGTGAATATAGTGCTACGAGTAAGTTTTTCTATTCATTTAAAAACCTTTCTTTCAAATGGACAATAAGTGTATATCAATTCAATATACTCATTTTTTAAATTTACCAGCGGGTGACCGAGCTCCGCTCGGAGAAAACAGGTATCGAAGCTAACTCGAAGATTTAAATTTTCAATTGTGATTTATCAAAACAATACATGCCATAAGAAACTTTGTGAAACCATTGGTGAAGATGTGAAAGATGCGGCTTCAGATGGTCCCGACATGTTCAATTGGTCACTGTTCACAACGAATTCGTAAATTTGCTTCCGTTCATCTGCTTCTTGAAAATTCTTGTCCAGGAAAAGGCGTCGATAAGAGAGGTAATGTCGAGCATAAAAGACGATGTAAACTCCGCAGGAAGACGCGCCATCTTGGTGGTTGTAAGCGTTGCGAGGTTTCACGATGCATCCTTTCAGCTTTTCATTCGTAACAACGGTATTCAAAACGTGTCGCAGTATTTTTCTCAAAACAGCATCGATGGGCAGCGGGTTGTCGACTGGATCGCAGACTAATAGTTGACGTTCTACATAGCTTGCTTCGTAAATTCCTAGCATCCAGTTCTCGCCTCTATCCATTTGAGCTCTCTTGTGAATGGGAATGAGTAGCACGTCGAATCCTTGTTGAACGCCGTATAGATAGTTGGAAGCCTTGTTCTGGTCGCTGATATCGTTTAGAAGAGCCATTCCTTCATAAGCGCCATACGCTGTTGTAACGTAGAAGCGTGCGACAAATTCAGGGTGAAGTACGGCAACTTTGACGGTCGGGTAAGCTTGTTCGGCGTAATGGAGAAGCATTCTGACAATGACGGTATCTTCTAGTTGTCCATTTGCGGGTACAATTGAGTTGATCGCTTGTTGTTCCAAAATTCCGGCTCCTTGAAGAATTTCATGTAGAGGTGCGTTCTGCATGTTGAAAATGTAGCTTGAAATCTGATGAATGTTGAAATGTCGGACTTTGTTGACGGTGATTTGAAATCGAAATCAGTTCCTTAAATGCTTTTTTGGAAATTCGAATATTTGGAAACTGGAATTTTGAACGAATCAAAAAGAACGAATCTTTTTAGTTAACGAACGAGCGCTAAATTCAAAATTTCATTAACAAATTTCCCTTAATAAAAAGCAGTGGAATTAGAATCGTACTTTTTTAAAAGAAAATTTAGTAAAAATATCAAAGTTATCCTTATTTTTTTCTTTTATATTTGTTTTACTTTAATTTTGTGATTTAAAAATAATCGTGTGGTCATCAAACTTTATTAGTTCGCCATATTGGCTATAGATGGCAGCACGTTACCGCTTGAAACCTATTAGGCAATAGACAAAGAAAATTTAAGTGCTGCCATCTATAGCCATTATGGAGAACTAATAAAGTTTGAAAAAATCCTATCTGCAACTCCGAACTGCTCGACCTTAGCTCTTCAAAACCGGCGCCAATCGATTCCTCGTGGCCAAAAACCCCAGACCCCCAAGTTTACCGGAGTTTATTAATTCTGGGGCGATTTTCGACTTGGCAACCATTCCTCGTATTATAGTATAAGATTATTTAATTCTGACTTTATAACAGGAAGAAAAAAATTCTTTTCATTTTAGGAGGTATTTCATGTCATTTCTTCTATTGTTTCAAGAGACAAAGACCTATACTTTTATTTCGAAAAATTTCATTTACGAAACATTTTTTTAATAGTTTGAGATGACCTTGTTTATAATAAATCAAAAAACTTAGTCAGGAAAATGCGAAATGTTTTTTAGAAAAATTATTAAGGATTTAAAAAGTATCATTTATTTGAACAAAAAAATTTCTTGAGTTGAAAAAAAAAAAGGAGTAAGTAAGTATTTTTAGACATGCTTAAAAATATGAACAGTTTTTCGTTAGCTTTCTTATAAAATTCCACAAAAGTTATAACCTATGGTCAAAAATAGATTTTGTCTAAGCATTTTGAACCCAAATGCTCTCAATTGGCACCTATAATTTTAATTTTAATTTACAGAAATTTTTATTGATTTTCTAAAATTATTCAACATATTTAATCCTCCAAAATCTCCAATTTTTGTAAGTAATACGTTATAATTTATTACATATCTACTGAAAGTGCCCGCTGTTTCTATAAATTATTACGTATCTACGTATCTAAAAAAAATTGTGGAATCGACTTTTGTAGATTCTCTAAAAGTATTTACTAAAAATATCCATAATTAAGTGCATTCTTTAAAAGTACGATTTAAAAATATAAAAACTAGTCTTCCTCAAAAGCTTCCATATTTGTATGGTTTTCTACGATATTGTAGGGAACTTTTATCCAGTATGCATCAGCTAAAAATTTGAAAAAAATATTCCATTGAGTTATTTCAATTTTATTACAGAAATCTGAAATTGTTTGAAGCTTTATTTTTTTATTCCAATCACAATAATCTATACTCAAATGAATGTTTATACGTTTATGTTGAGTGATTCGCATTATTTAATTACTGGATTTGGCAATATGCATGTAATTGAGGGATCACGTGATTTCATTTTTCAAAACTTTTAATAAAATGAGTGCAACTTAATTTGAGACTTCTTTTTTATTATTATTAGTTAAACATGGATCTCAGCCATGTTGTTCAATATTATTGAAATGTTTAAAGATGGCGAATTTAACTTGCGAATGAATCAGCTATAAAGAAGCTATATTGCGAATGAATCAGCTATATATAATTAATGAATAAATATTTGAATAAAAAACTGTATTAGCATCAAGTGTCATCCACAAGAAATTTGAAAAATGTATTTGAAGTTAAGTGGATGAATAAAAAGCATTTAAGCGTTTTATTAACGATTGAAAATTTGTACAAGATATATATACAGTGGGTAAAAAAAGTTTCCGTACGGTCACTAAATTTAAGAACAAATGAGCATAATTTGAAAAGTATTGCAGTTTTTCTTTAAATACTGTCTATATGTATTTAAAATAAGTCTATAGATAGAGATTTTTATAAATTTTCATTTTTACAAAACGAGAAAAGCATATTATTTGCAATATCTAATGTAAATTGAAAATTGCAGTGCAAAAAAAGTTTCCGTACGCGTTATGCAAATTCTTTTTGACGTGTTTAAAACAGGCCCGCAGTAAATCTTTGACGTTAAAAAGTTAATTACTGATAAGAAAACAGCATATCGACGGTTGTTGAGTTCAAGTTTGTTCTTGATCGTCTCAAAATGGAAGTTCCAAGAGCTATTCGGGAATTAGTGATTAAATTGCGAAATGATGGATAATCCATGAAAAAGATTAGTGAAATGACTAAAAACTTGAAGTCTACTGTGCAATATATCATTGAAAGATATCGTAAACTTCATTCACTTGAGGATAGAGATCATTCCAGGAGGCCATCAAAATTAAATCGCGTGCATAAAAGAAACATCATAATACAAGTTCAACAAAATCCACGAATAAGTGCACCGCAGTTGGCAGCAGATTTAAGGGTTAGTTACAACATTAAAGTCTCAACTCAAACCGTGAGAAATGTCATTAAAAAAGTGGTTATCATGGACGTGGGGCCCGGAAGAAGCCCTATCTAAGTTTGAGCCATAGGAAAAAGCACCTCGAGTTTGCAAAGAAGCATGTAAGCAAGCCATTATCTTTTTGGGAATCCATTCTTTTTAACGTTGAATCAAAATTTAACATTCATGGGTCAGATGGCCGAGTTGCGGTATGAAGAAAACCAAATGAAAAAATGCTAACTAAGAATTTATGCGAAACTGTGAAGCACGGTGGTGGCGGCATTATGGTGTGGGGGTGTATGAGTGCTTCTGGAGTAGGAAATTTGCAATTCATCGAGGAAAATATGGATCGATATGGATATATAGATATTTTTAAACAAAATGTGTTATTCTTCGCAGAGAAACTATCTCTTGGAACTGGATTTACTTTTCAGCAGGACAACGATCCTAAACACACCTCTAAGATTTGTCAAGAGTGGTGCCTTTACCATGTTTAACAACAACTTCATAGCCCACCCCAGCCTCCCGATTTAAACCCCATCGAACATTTATGGGAAGAAATTGGCCGACAGCTTAAAAAATATGACATAAAAAACGAGGTTGAACTCAAAAGTGCCATTAGTAGCATTTGGTGTAATATTTCTCCAGATACAACAAAAAAAAAACTTGTAGGGGTAATGCCACAACATCTAAGAGAGGTAATAAAGGCCAAAAGAGGGTCCACTGATCATTAAATGTATTTTTGTTAAATGTATTTTGCATTTTTGTAAACTTTTTTCGTGTGCTTGGGCGCCGTACGGAGACTTTTTTGTTCTATGTTTACGGCATTTTTTGAGTTTTTACGATTTATTATTTAATTTTGTCAGTATTATCATTCTTTTAATGTGAATAAATATTAAATAATATTAGTTTTAACTCATTTTTAGGTTTTCATTTTTATTATTATGAATTTTGTGTGACAAATTAAACTTTGATTTGCATTCGTATCTGCGTACGGAGACTTTTTTTACCCACTGTATATAAGGAGAGTGTGAAATAATAGTAGGAATTGAAAAAAAAAAGACTTTTGAAAGTATTCAGGAAGAAGAAAATAATTGCTCAAAAAGCTTTTACTTTTAAGCAGACGATTAATTTTAATGCTGAAGAGAATTTTCTTCTTTATTAATAAATCTAAATAATCTGTTTTTAGCATGATCTTTACATTTTCTCAAAGACGAATTTCACTATTAGTTATATATTTTTTATTCATTTCGTTTACAAAAAAGGTTTAAAAAGAAAGATAGAAATGCCCAATTAATTATTTCTTCTCATGTTAACTTTTTGGGACTAAGTGGATTAAAAACTGAAAGCGTTTTTATGAATGATGTGATTGAGTAATATTTTTAAATTTAATTTTAAGTTTTTCTAACAGTTGGCAATGTTATGCATCAACTATAAGAGTGAAAATAAGTGAAAAAAATGTATACAAATTAAAACGTATCAGTAAGCTGTAATTGTGTTGTTGAAGCACTGAGTCAAGCACGACAATTTTCTTCTTTCTTAACGACATATGTTTTATTATAAATAAATAGATTGTTTTATAACAGGAAAGTAATATTATTTGATGTTTTATTTTAATTTTTAAATTGTGAAATAGTTTTATTATATATGCCCAAACTTGTAAAAAAAAACTTTTTTGAAATGTTATTCTTTTTCTTATTTTGAGTAATGTTTTATGATAAATAATCACAATGAATGTTTTTTATTTCTTTTATAGTAATAAAAAAATTCTGTGAACCTGAATTTTTTTTCAAATCTTTTTCCTTAAAGAGTTAAGAAAATAAATTAAAAATAATTACATTTTCCACCTATTTTAAAATTATTGGTAATATTATTATTAAAAAACTGTTTGCCATAGTGATAATTTTCTTATAATTTTTATAAATTTGAATACCTATGCATTTCAATTCAAACAGGAGGAAGACATAAAAGATAAAAATATAACTTCAAATTACGTATACTTTACAAATTACAGATTCACAAAAAGCAGAAAATGCGGTTGAATTGTAAAAAATAAAGCAATTTCTAATGATTTAGCTTTGAGAACATTTGACCACTGTCTTATTTACAATTTTCTAAAATTTATTGATTCGCGTATTAATGTGAATTTTTCTCATCTCCCCAACAAAATTAAAATTTCTAGAATTTAATTAAAGAATATCTGTAATTTCTCACGAGTTCATACCATATGAAATATTCTGATAATTTCTAAAGTTTGAATTAAATTATTAATATCGCCACAGTAGATTTTTGATGTTTATGCAAAAATTAGATATTGAGAGGAACAAAATTAATTTGCATGATTTTATAAATTCAAGGTTTAAATAACTGCGCTTGTCCACTAACTGCTAACTGCACTTGTGTCTTAATCTATACTATGACGTCATTTCTTTCTTCCCATTACAAAAAGCATTCCAAAAGATAATAAGAGTTTTGGAAATGTATTTGTTTAAAAACTCTCTTTATTTATGAAAAATTATTTTTCGCTGAAACACTGCTGCTGCAGACAAAGCTTTCAAATTTTTAAACTTTAAAATAAAAATCACGCCAATTTGAATTCCTTTGTTATTAATTTTAGAAACTAGAAGACAAAGTATAATTGAATTTCTTCAAAAGAATTAATTCGAATTGCTGACAATGAAATATAAAAAAAATTACATACAATTAAAAAAAAGAGATTAAAAATGGATTTTGTATATACTTTAAACATAAATAAAACCTGACTGTTAGGAATAATAACAAAAATATTTTGAGAGTTTAATATCACATAGAAATGAATTAATAAAATCGATTTGTGCTGGAATCATAAATAGTGTAAGAGACTTAAATATTTTATATGGGAAAATCTTACATTTATGAATAATTTCCTATTTTTAGTACTTCAACATAATTAGATTTTGAATTCAATTATTCATTTTATTAGATATGCAAAAAATGGATTAAGCATTGTAATAAAATAATAATCTCAGGAATAACTTCTACTCATTTAATTTAATTTGTTCAAAATTTTTGTTAAAGCTGAAACAAATTGATGGCCATATTCTTTATGAAGTTTACAGCAAACGATTTTTTAACACAATTCAATACTTTATAGTTTTTTTTAATTTATCAGAATTTCTTTTTTTTCAATTATAATTAATATTATTGTGAATCTTTTTTTTCAATGATGATGAATACTTCACTGAATAAAACTTGCTTAAGATTATTTTGTTTTGGCTCTTCCATATCATTTGTCATTGTTTTATTTAGATTTAGCATTTGCTGAAGTTAATAGCAAACGATTTTATTTTATCACAATTAAATACTTGATTCATTGATTTTTGATTTATCAAATTCTTTGTTTTTCAGTTATGATACATTTTATTGCGAATTTTTTGATTCAATTATTATAAGTATTTCATTTCTGCTGGTTAAACTCACTTAAAATTTTTCTGATCTCGCTTTTCAATAAAATTAAATCATCATTGTTTTATTTAGATAAAGCAGGAATTCCATATTTTTACTTTACAAAAAAAATTCGAATTTTTTTAAAGGTTGCTTTAAAGCCTACTCGTTTTAAAACTATTAAAAGAAAACGATATTGAAAAAAGAAAACGATGATAAAAAAATCTAATAATTCTTAATCGTAAAATATGTTGCCAGAAATTAAAGAAATGAGTGTTTGAATTACTTTTTAGAATTTATTCTATAAAATTCGTATTAAATTTATTTGTCAAATTTGGATAATTCATTTTAAAAAATAGAATTTCTTTTAATTTTCATTATTTTTTAAGTAAAGACTGAAATTTTTTAAACTGTTATGCATTTTTAATATTCAAATTAAAAGCAGAAACAGCTAAAAATGTCTTTGAATTGCCACATTCTGATGGTATGATTAGCATTCTGACGGTGGAAATGAGAACAGATAATTTTTTCCCAAGCAAGCGCTGTAGAGCAACTTATCCTCTCACAACCACCTGCGTAGTTGGGAGGAAAAAGTGAGCGGCATGAATGTTTCAATGAATGGCGTAACCTTGATCAGCAGGTAGTCGGTAATCAATGAGCGTGCTGAGTGTTAGGGTAATCTGCATGAAAAAGCGATGCAGGCGGCTATTTTGCTTTCATACGCTCGCATCATTTTATGAATATATATTTTGAAGCGATTCCTTTTGAAAAAATTGTGTGCTTATCTTATTGTTCAACCCTGAAATGTTAGGAAATTATGCAAATTGAAATGTGGGCAGGATGCAATTCAGCTGTATGAGAATAATCAAGAACTTGAAATGATAATAATAAAAATGCATTCTGTTTACGGAATGAATTTATTCAAATCTGTAAGAAAATATTTTGAGAGTGTGGTTTAAAATGAGTTGCTTTTGATTAAATGGTCTAAGCAGTCTTTTCTTTTTATACACTACCTCAAAGTCTTAAGTGATGTTTGCCACAGACGGGCATTTTCCAAAAATGTTTTTTCTAATTCAGAAGGGTCTAAAACGTTGAGATTCGTCAAAGCTTCGAGTTCAAATTTTTTGAAGATTTCTATTTTTTGTATAAGCGAAAAGTGCTAGATTATCTATGTATCAATTATAACCAAAGGATAAATATCACTATTTATCTTCAATGAATATTTGATCGTTATTCGAGATAGAATCCCTATTAAAAGTCCCTAACAGTTTGAAAAGCCTTATTTATTATTTGTTTATTTATTATTTGAAAAAAAATTGTATAAAAAGAAGAGCACTACTCTTTACTTTCTAGCATATTTTTTTACTAGCCGCCTTTCACGACCAATTGGTTCGCCGACATTAAAGATTGTTAAATATTTCAGTTAAATAATTTATATAACTTTATCTGAATCTTATAATATGTATTAAAAATGTTAAATACAAGGCATAATTCTTTAACACGATTTTTAAGAAATTTTAGATACGAATTCTGTAAGTATTTAGGCTTTTTGGAGAATTTTCTGGAGCTATGATTGGCAACTAATTTCATTTCCCCTTTTTTCATTTTTTTTTTTTTGGATATAGTTAAGTTTTCATGGATAATTTTGGATTAATTAAATTGTTATTGTGCTCCTGTCAGCTTCGAACTAATATTTATTTCTTCTTTAAAATTTGGGAAGATTCTACGGATAAATTTAATTTTCAAACACTGGGCTCGTTGAGTATACGTTATGTTCACGTATTTTTAAATAAAAACAAACAAAAAACATCCCATCGAGATATTATTAGACAACACCTGTTTTTCCCAAACAATGAAGAGAGAAAAAGATATTTATCTTTTTGCTCGAAACAACCAGATAGAATTAAAAGATAAATAGCGAATATATTCAACGTAACTATTTGATAGGCGTGCTACCGTTATCTAAGATATATGAGTTAAAAAAGATTCTGAAAGCGTAATAAGAACTTAAATTAGACGAAATATTAGAAAACGTCTTTTATAATATAGAAATTGAAATTAAGAATAAAAAATAAGTAATCCAAAATAGAAACCGAAAGAAAGAATAAAAAATAAATATTTGAAAGAAAATAGAGAGCTAAGTGCACTAAAAAGTTAACATAAGAATGAATAACATAAAAGGAAAAAAGATAAGAATGATTTATATTAAAAAACTGAGTAAAGATCAAGAATAACGAAATGAATTCCAAATAAAAAGCAATTGTGATAAAGAATGATGTACAATAATAATAACGAATGAATAAATTGTAACAATGAATGCTGTACAGTAATAAAAAGAATAGATAAATTTCAATAAGGAATGTACAATAATAAAATTAATGAATGCATTTCAACAAAGAATGATGCACAGTAATAAAAGGAATGAATATATTCCAATAAAGCATGGATAAATTTCAGTAAAGAAAGATGTTCAAAAATTAAAGGAATGAATAGATTTCAATAAAGAATGGATAAATTTCTGTAAAGAATGATGTTCAATAATAAAAGTGAATAAATAACTTTCATCAAAGAGAGAATTATAATAGGAATAATAATGAAATAATCAGATAATTTTAAAAATAACAAATAAGGAATGAATTATAATAAAAATTGGAAGGAGAATGAATTTCAATGAAGAATGAATGATTTAAAATAAAGAGCAATTTACGATTAAAAAATAAAAGAATAAACTGCAAAAAAAAAAACACCTTTTTTGTGAAGAATGAATTACCATAAAAATATCGATGAAAAGTATAGCCAATAAAATAATAATTCATTTACAGAAACTAAATAAGCAATATAAATTTGTACAAATCGCTCACAAATAACGGTTATGCATAATCATAAAGAGTACTTCTTCAGTCGCTTGGGGATCTGATAAAAAAACTGCCTGGATCGATACAAACTGCCGCGCAACTTTTTAGAAGCATGCAAAATAATATCTATTACTAGTGTATCATGTATAAACTGCTTCTCGTGTATAGACTGAAGGTATTCATTCTTTAGCGAATAACTGTAAGGGAATAACCAAAAATTGAAATTTCCAAAAATATCAATAAAATGTAATTGTTAAAACAACTAGTGATTGAAGGGTCTTTCTAGAAATAAAGAATTTTAAACAAACTGAGAAATTATTTTGCCCTTTGTATTACTATGTAATATCAAATGTTTAAAACACAGATTTTTACTATCACGTGAGATCATGATGTTGTTTTGCTTTGAGATTTTTGAAACCTCAAAAAGCTTAGGTAATAATTGGCGATTTATCGCTTTCGAGGTATCCATTTTTCGCTATTAGAGCTACTAGAAAATAATGCAGAAGGTTGTGCCATCTGGCGATTTATCACCAACTAAAGTTATAATTCGATTTCCAAATTATCCACTTCCTGATTTCTAACGAATTGTCTCAATTAATTAAAATCATTAACCAGTTTAAACCGGTTTGAAGTAATCACAAAACTCAAACCGGTTTAAACTGGTTAATGATTTAAATTAATTAAGAAAAATAATGACTTAAAAAATAATAATATTTTCAAATGATAACTTGAAATTTGTGATCGTGGATTTCATCTTTTAAATACTATTTTCAGTTTTACAATCATCCCCAATCTTCACTTATTCTGTTCTATTCAAAGTTAATAACATTTCTCAGGAAAAAACTTAGTTTCTTCATTTTTACCTAAAATTTTTACGAAACTGAGCAGTATTTAATCAGATTTACAGCTAACTACTATTATGTTTGATGACAGCAGTATTTTTTAATTATTGCATTTATTTGCTTTTGTGTTGCCAATCAGTCTATCTAAATATTGCACATGCTTTAGTATTTGATTGCATGTATTGGCTGAAATACTTTCTGAAGATTAAGAAATGCTTGATGGAAAATTCGTGCGGAGCTTTCTGTAAGATGAACTATTGCATCAACATGTAATTACTTCTTAGACAATTGGTGTTCCCTAGAGAAAGAAGTTTCGAAATTGTAATTATACCTTTAATTAATTAAAAATAACACGAAATTTTAACTTTTTTTCTATATAACCTTGGAGTTCCTTATTGTTTAAAAAAGATCTCTTAGCGACCTTAGGCAACTAACTTGTTCGCCCGACTTTTTAACTTGTTTAGACTTGTTTTGACATTTTAGGTTGTTAAATTATTAATGTGAAATTCATTCTTATATATAAAAAAAAAATTTCACTTTGTTATTTGATGATAGGAAAACAAGAATTTATTATTGGAATATTGCCATTCGATTATAAGTAATAACAGTGATATCTGTGCAATTTATTTTGCTGTTATATCCATAGAACTAGCAGCACCCACACAGCGTTGCCCGTGGCATAACATCTAATAGGAAGAATTAGCTTTAAATTTAAAACTTTCATTCGGTCTCTGTAATTCATTTACAGTAAAATTTAAAGAAAGACGGTTACATCGCTCAACAGACGACTCTCCTTTCCTAAGCTGGGGCCACGGTGGCCTTGTGGTAAGGTCTCGGCTTCGGAACCGAAGGATTTCAGGTTCGAAACTCGATTCCACCGAAGAACCGTCGTGTAAGGGGGTCACTTACACGTTAAATCCGTCAGGCCAAACGTCCTCCCGCTGGTGTGGTATGGTGTGGAGAGGGAGGGTGCCAGCTCAGGTGTCGTCCTCGTCATCTGAGCGTGGTTCAAAATGACGAGGTCCATCCCAAAATAGCCCTAGTGTTGCTTCAAAACGGGACGTTAATATAACTAAAAACAAAATTCCTTATCGCTCAACAAACTGAGTGTTTTGCCATTTAAAGTGATCCAGCCAAGGTTAGCGGCCTCAGTAGCCTGGTTGGTAGAGTGTCAGTCTCGTCACCTAAAGGTAGCGAGTTCTATCCTCATCTCGGCCGTGTTGGCTAATGGCAGCTGGGGCATGTTAAATAGGTCGTGACTGCAAAGTCCTCCAACTTCCCATAACAAATGATACCTCTGGGGGTACAGAATCAGGGATGAGTCGGTCTCTGATTTGGATCTCAATTCTGACTTGCAGATGGATGAATGAGTGTATGAGCGACTTCGACCTCCCCTTAAAAAGGGTTGTGTCGTGTATGTTCGAGCAAAGTCGTACTTTCACCTTAACGGTGCTCGTTCACAACGAAAGGCGCTTACCTCTGCCTTCATTCGAAAGAACTCCACTCATTCCGGCTTGGTATGACCAAGTGGCATTAGACCCACCACCCCGGTCAAGGTTGGGTTCCTTATTTTTTTTTGGGGGGGGGGCATAATGAGTTTTAAATCGATGTTTAAAATAAGATAATCGATACAAAGAAATGTATCGCACATGCATACCTCTTGCTATTTGCGCATATGCAGTTGGAGGTTTTCGCACATGATATTGATGCTTTAGGCATGCACAAATTTTGGTAGGAATATGATTGTTAAACTTCTTTATCCTATTTTGATATAACTTATTTTAAAAACCTTCCCCAATAAATGTTCTAGGAAGTGGTACAAATATCTTCAATATCGGTTAACTATTTATCGAGCTTTTCAGTTTCAAACATACAGACGCTTTCAAAAGACTTCATTTTATACTGTGTTTAGATGTGTACGGTTTAGGATGTTCAGAAATGTCAATTTTTTTTTTCTGTGCATTTCTTTTTTTTAACCTTGGTAAATTTTTCGAAATTAATTTCAAACCAACTTTACAGCAATGCTTTGCAGTTGATGTCGCAACAAAATAGCAAAAATTGAGAATAATGAGTAATGCCAAGCTTTCATGTTACTAAGTAATGATGATGATGTCGTGTTTCCACGGAAAGGAGGTGCAGTAGCTTCTGAGGGTAAAGACCCCTGAGCGCCCATAAGCAGAAGTCTGATATGTAGCTCAAATGGGGACACACACTTTCGCTTGTACAAGCCCATTTTACAGGGGTCTCATTCATACATCTCACTGATAGAACACAGAACAACCATGCCCGAACCGCGACTCGAACCCGGGACGCCTAGATGACGGGGAAGATACGCTACCCCTATGCCAGCACGCCGTCTACTAAGTAATGTTTTTCGAATCAGTCGATTGCAATTGAATTTATTAACTCCTTTTTCAATTTCAAAGGATTCTTACAATAATGAGGGGCCGCGGTGGCCTGGTGGTAAAGTCTCAGCTTCGGAACTGGAGGGTTTCAGGTTCGAGACTCGATTCCACCAAAGATCCGTCGTGTGAGGGGGTCTCTTGCACGTTAAATCTGTCAGGCCAAAGTCCTCCCGCTGGTGTGGTGTGGTGTGGAGAAGGGGGTGCCACTTCAGTTGTCGTCCTCGTCATCTGACCGTGGTTCAAAATGACGAGGTCCGTCCCAAAATAGCCCTCGTGTTGCTTAAACGGGACGTTAATATATAACTAACTAAACTTACAATAATGACAATTCTTTACTCAATATCAGTTACCTGCTGTTTAAAAGCCAGATCATTTGACTTAGAACAATCGAATTTGGCGCATATATATCTTACAGAATAGGAACGTGCATCACTGAAAAGAAAATTAGTTTTAGTTAGAATTTTAACAAATTAAAAGTTAAACTGAATTTTAGCCCTTTTTTCACAATTACATTCGAAAATATCATTACAAAATCGCCAAAAAACTCGCCAAGCTTAGCACGATAGATTCAGTAAAAATGCTAAATTCAGGCCAAAAATTTGTATTTCCCAATTATTGTATGTCATTATCATACAAGGCGTTCTCTGAGATAACACCTTTATTACAGATAATGTGAGAATATTTTAGAGAAATCACATTAGCAGATTATTGACACATGACTTATAATTTATATTGAATTATTGAAGTGAACTCCTTTTTTTAAAAAATCTTATCAAATAGAATTAATTTTCTCAGTCTAATAATAATATTGAACAGTCTACAACATCAGTAATTTGGAGAAATAAGCTGGTCGCCAAACATGAATAATTTAATTAATCTAGTTCTTTATAATTTTGAATTATCTTGTTGATAAGCAAACAGAAAAATATTTTTTTATAGTGATAGAGAAAATACGTTTTTTCGAATCTGGAAATAGGGGGAAACCCGTAAATTCATCAAAAACTTGCAGAGAAATATTTCATCGATGATAATATTTTATCTTTTAATACTTCGCATAAAAGGAAACAGAAAAAAAATCGTCTGTATTTTTAGGAACTTATTATTTCATAAATTTATTTAACTGCAGTCATAAAATATAAATATTTACCTTTACAGAAGACATCAATGAAATTTCTTATTTTTCTAGAATGAAATCCAATTTTTTTTTCCATCAACTGCGAAATGCATTCAGATGAATTCATTAAAAGTTTATTTCCTGTTTTGAAGCAACAGGTGCATTAAAGTCTTAGATTTTATTTGCTATTCTGTAGTGTGAAAAATGTCGAAATTCGAATTGCGACACATTTTGAAGGAATTTAATCAATTAGTTCATTTTCAAGGTTGATTTTTGAACTTTTGGAAGATTGCCAAATGTTTTAGAAGTTTCAGAATTTCAATTGCAACGAAGTTAGAAAAAATAATAATAATATCTTGATAATAAGTATGTGATTTCCATTTTAATTCATTTTTGGAATATTTATACCTCTCCAGCATTCGTTTCGATAGCATATTTTAAAAATAAAAACTTTTTTTTTCAAAATACGATTTTAGGAAAGGTATGAAAAATGAAACCAACTTGTTTTATCAAAAATATGGATTCTTTAACACCTTCAATGGAATATCGGTTACCAAAGACAAATATCAATTTTTTTCGACTGTTGAGATTTTTTTGTACAAAATAATAATAATAAATGAAAAAATAAAAATATTCTTCAGATATGTATTAGGAAATTCAACCTATCTAAACTGGCATAAGTGACAAAATTTAGCTCACAGGAATCTATTATTGGAACTAACTTAAATACAAGATATCTCGTGGCCTTAAAAGTGTTAATGAGAATGGAAATACAAGCAAACCTCGCTCAACCAGCATGTCTCACGAAGGCTGATTCACATAAAAAAAACAATGCAAAATATTAAAAAATGACTCTCTTAATGAGCGATGTTTCGAAGAACGAGTGGCGGTGCGACATTGTGACGTCACATGCTGAAAAAGCTACATCAATCTGTGTTGAGCGCTTGTTTGAAAAGAATCTTTATATCCACAAGGACAAAGGTTTGGCTTGATAGCATTGGCGAATGACACTCCGGGGGTGGGTTTGTAAGTATCTGTGGATCTAAATATGTATCTACCATAATCGACGAGATTAGTTTCTGCATACAATTATGAGGACAGAGAGACGTTGATGAGCTGATACACTGCGTGAAAAAAGTAGAAGGACAGTCATTTTTTTGTACATTTTGCTTTAATCTTACTGCTTTTTATCTGATTTTTTAAAGAGGTTGTTTTGTTAATGTTTTAATTTAAGTTAGGTGAGAAATTTTTTGCTACCTCTATTTAAGGTTGAGAATTCAATACTTAGCAACTTTTGGTGTGTGAAAAAAGTAGAAGGACACATCCGAAAAATTGATTTTGAAGCTGTTGGAAACCATAAAGGTTGGTGTACTCTTTTACTTTTAATAACTTTTTGTCAAGAATAAAGAATTTAGTTAGAAAATCATAGTTTTCATTGATTTTAGAATGCCCAGAGGAAAATCCTTAAGTGATTTCCAGAAGGACCAAATAGTTGCCAATAAAAATGAAGGAAAAGGTGTAAGAGAGATTGCACCACGTATCAGTCTTAATACTGTTTCGAACTTCATAAAAAACCCTGAGTGACAGAAGAAAAAAAAAGACGGGAAGACCAAAAAAACTTACACAACATGATCAAAGAAAAATCCTTCGTGAATTCAAAAATACAGGTGGAAGTGTCAACAAGGCTCAATGCCTACCAGGAATTACACATGTATCCGAAAGAACTGTCTAGAACTGTATAAAAAGCTCAAAAAAGTTCATCCTCAAAAAACGGAAGCACCATCCGAAGCGGAATGAAGGACACATTAAGCACCGACTGCAGTGGACTAAAGACTACATGTACTGGAACTCTGAATGGACCTTAGTTGTATTTTCCGATGAGAAAAAGCTCAATTTGGATGGTCCAGATGGTTATCAATACTATTGGCACTGTCTTGGTCATGGAGAAGAGTCTATTCTACTCGACAAATGGGAGGAGGAGGTCTAATGGTTTCGTTAGTGGTTGGTTATGGAGGTAGAACAAATATAGTTTTTCTAAATGGTAGACAGAACCATCCAGACTCTAAACTCAAATCTTCTTCCATATGGCCCTGAGTTAGGAGGAGGCGACTGGGTTTTCCAACAAGATGGAGCATCAATTCAGGCAGCAAATGGTGTTAAAAATTGTTTTACAGCAAACAAAGTTCATATTTTACAATGGCATACCAAAAATCCTGATCTCAACATTGTATAGAACTTATGGTCAATGATTGTACGTCGCGTTTACGAGGGAGGAAACAGTTTGAATCTGTAGCTGAACTGCAGAAATCATTAGAATGTGTATGGGACAAATTTTGCCAAATATAAATGCAGTCTTTATATAATTCAATGCCCAACGGAATTTTTGAAGTAATTCGAGCCAGTGGAAGAAGAATTCCCTATTAATTAATATAGTACACCCATTTTTTTAGAAGTGCCCTTCTACTTTTTTCACAGATTATGACATCGTCAAAACTGATTTTTAAAATTAAGTGTACTTTTTTTAAAATGTGTCCTATTTCATTTTATGTAGATACAGATATCTGCTTGTAAAAATTTTGTATGTAAAATAATTATTTAAAAAATGTAGTATTATTCATTTATTCAAAATAATCTATTGTCCTTCTGCTTTTTTCACGCAGTGTAGAAGGTCATGACCATATTTGTTGAATAACTTACGGAGCTGCAATATGTGTTACAGAAGTAACTCGTTGTGTGATACAGGTAGAACGGGCTTTCTCTATGAAGGGGCCTGGGTTTAAGAAGCCATTTAGGGCCCTAATTATTTGTGAAGTTTTAAAAAAACAGGAACACATATTATTAATGCATGATTTTAGTTTTGCTAATGCATCAATTACTTCAGAAAGATAACAATTTTTTGCAAATTCTTTTCCGATGCTTAACATAGCAAGTATATTTAAGCGTTCTGAACACGTCTTTGACTTAAGATAATTCTTAATTTTAATTTGCTAACAGACCTCTCAACACTTGTTGTAGTAACTGGCAATGCAAAGAAAAGTCTTAACACTGTTAATACATTTAGAAATAACTCATTATAATTATTATTTAGTATTTCCTTTTTTCACTCCCTGTGGGATATTTCCTAGTAGTGGACAGGGTTATATTTAACAGTATTAATTTTTATAGAAGAAATTATCAAATTATTATATGCTAAACTTTAAGTTATTACCTAATAGGTGAGACAAGTGATTGTAAATCTACTTACTTATTTTGCATACTTGCCCAAGGCTATAATATATACTATGAACTTCGTATATATCCAAGTTCGCCGACTGCTAAATTAAAACTTTTCCCTTGGTTCTTTCCCTCCCGGTCGTGGCGGGCGAAGCAGTAATGCAATGTGCACTTCTAGGAGTTGATCGTTTAATTCAGTGCTCCGCAACCTTTTCTCACCTACGACGCACCTTATTTCTTTCTAGAATTCCGCGGCACACCAGAAGCTAAAGTATATAGATATTCATTGATACACAAACTTTACGATAAATGTTTGTTTTTAATTTGAAAGGTATATATACATAAAACCGTAACATATTTATTTCTACGCAATCATAATAATTATTAATGTGATACCTGCGCTTGTTTCAATGAACACAAAAGTTTTATATTTGGATCAATATTTAACACCGCGACCCGAAGTTCTTGGTCAAGATCTTTGAAGTATGACCGCTTATCATTTTTAATTAATACAAGAGTTGAAAACTTTGCTCACATAAATATGTCGTCGAAAATGGAAGTAATGTTAGGATTGCTTTGTAGGAAATGTGAGGATATTCTTTTTTAACGTAAATCCAGAAAAAATCTAAACTTCGAACATAAATCCAGACGTAATTTTAATTAATAATAATAGACGTAATTTTAATTAACGTAATTTAAAAATTTAACGTAAATCCAGAAAAAACTTCGGAGAAGTATACTTTTAAAGTCATGTCATTATTTAAATCTGTTCACACCAGGGTACCATTGAATAATTATTTAGTTATAATAATTATTCTTCAGTATATTTAGAAAAATAGATATTATTATGAAAAAAAAATTATCATTGTGTATTAAATACATGATGAAAAATTGTAAAATGTCAAATACAATGTATTTGATTGCGGCACACCTGTATCTGGCTCATGGCACACCAGTGTGCCGCAGCACACCGGTTGCGGAGCACTGGTTTAATTTCTCTCCATTTTACTTTTTGATTGAACAATTTAATATAAACAAACATATATAGAGGTGCGCATAAAAAATATTACACTAGATCCAGAAAAAAATATATAACTGATGATTTACAAGTCCATTTGTACCCAGCCTCAGCTGCCGGAAGTCACGGCGCTCTATCTTAACATGTCTGAAGGGGATTTCTTTATTCATAAATCACCCCCTCTCTTTTTATTGGTATCACCACGATTATTCCTAAATAATGGCTTCAGTCGACTCTCAGCCAGTTATATGGAATCAAACTTGTATACTTTCAGTAAATGTAAAAGCTATTATTCTCCAGAACACTATTTTAATTTTTAATCAAGTCTTGGGGCCCCATCAATCGCGGGGCGCGGGTGCATACTACCCACCGCACCCCTCAGATGGTCGGCCTTGGACACAGAATGTGTTAGGAGAAAATAATAGACTAAATAGAACAACAACGCTTCCGTGCAATAAGGGAGATTGCTGAAACCATGGAAAATTATTGCATTCTATGCTGTAAACTATCATCCTGATAAAGCAATTACCATCCGAGCTACAAATTCATTTAACAATAATTATGTGTAGCAAATTTTGAAGCCTAGCCAAATACAAATGTCTTTAGATTAGTCTTATGTAAAAAAAATGGAACCTATTTTTTTTTTTTTTGTTTTCATGCTTTCTTTGAGGGAAAAAAATTCTGGATTTATCCACGTTAAGCATTATCAGTAAGATTCAGAACGATTTTATGCTCGTTAAGAGAGATTCCACTTTATATAAATAAAATAAACCCAAACGCTGTAAAGCAATCAACATAAAAGAAATATTAACCAAACGATAACACTTTCTAATAGTCGCAAAATGACAGAAAGTATATAAATCGCAAATGATAGAAAGATACATTTTTGCCAAACGATAGGAAAATAAATTTTTGAAAATAACAAAATAAAAATAAAACGAAAATAACAAAAATAAATTATTGCTAGCTTTTAAAAAATGATAGATTACTTTTTTCTCGACATTTGGTTAGATTTTTTTTTCGTTATTTGTTGTTATTTGTTTTTCTTATTCTATGAACTACCGTATTTTATAATCGAGCCGTACTTGTTATTTTTACTTACACCATTGTTTATTTTAAAACTGATAGAGAAATTATAAAATTCTTTCTCGACATTTTTTCTTATTTTTACAAATAAAATTTTTATTGCATGTATTCTATTTTGAGGTTGAATTGCAACTGCCTCCACCACCAGACTGTCTGCTTTGAACATTTCGAACTAAAGCGAACACAACTACACTCTAGAGATAAGATCAGTGTTCTTTTCGAGAAATCAATATTACTTTTGTTTAATCTCGCTAAATCGATTCCTTTTCTACAAATAATACTTTTCTCCTTTAGCAACCGCAGAAATCGGTTTTCGATGAAAATGGACAATAGTAGAAGCCTCAAAGAGGTTTTGTTTTTGCCTGAATTCTCACCTGAATATACTATTTTCCATTAAGCTGATAATATAAAAGCTTTTGATGATGATTCAATCTCTTCTACATTAATAAATAACTGTATTGTAACTGCATATTGTAATTATTAATTGATTTATTTTAGCTCTAAAGGTGTTCTAAGTTTTATTAAACTAATGCTCTATTTCTATAATATAGCATTAATTTTATAAAACTCTTTACTAACAATGCATATGTTTATACACTGAAGTGACAAAAGTCATGGGATGACTGTTAATATCGTGTCGGTCCTCCTTTTGCCCGGCGAAGTGCAACAACACGACGTGTCATGGAGTCCACAAGTCGTTGGAAGTCCTCAGCAGGAATATTGAGCCCTGCTGTCTGTATAGACATCCATAATTGTGAAAGTGTGGATGGTGCTGGAGTTTGGGCACGAACGCACCTTTCGATGATGTCCCATAAATGCTCGATGGGATTCATATCGGGCGATCTAGGTGGGCAGATCATGCGCTGGAATTGTCCGGAATGTTCTTCAAACCAATCGCGAACAGTTCTGGCCCGGTGACATGGCGCATTGTCATCCATAAAAATCTCATCGTTGTGTGGGTACGTGAAATCCATGAATGGCTGCAAGTGATCTGCAAACAGCTGAACATAACCATTTCCAGTCAATGATCAATTCAGTTGCACCAGAGGACCGAGTCCATGCCATATAAAAACAGCCCACACCATTATGCAGCCACCACCAGCTTGAACAGTGCCTTGCTGACAGTTTGGGTCCATGGCTTCGTGGGGTCTGCGCCACACTCGAACTCTACCATCAGCTCGTAACAACTGAAATCGTGACTCATCTGACCACGCCACGGTCTTCCACTGGTCTAAGGACCAGTCGATATGCTCACGAGCCCAGGAGAGTCGCTGCAGGCGATGTCGTGCTGTCAGTGAAGGCACTCGAGTCGGTCTTCTGCTGTCATAGCCCAAGAAAGATAAATTTCGCCGCACAGTCCTATCGGAGACGTCTCTCGTACGTCCCACATTGATTCCTGCAGTTATTTGACGAAGTGTTGTGTGTCTATTAACATTGACCATTCTACACAGACGTCGGCGGTCTCGGTCGTTAAGTGCAGGTGGTCGCCCACTGCGCTGTCCATGATGGGATGGGATGCCTGAAATTTCATACTCTCGGCACACTCTTGATGCTGTGGATCTCGGAATGTTGAATTCACTAACGATATCCACAGTGGAATGACCCATGCGTCTAGCTCCAACTAACATTCCACGTTCAAAGTCTGTTAATTCTCTTCTTGCCGCCATAAATCACGAAAAACCTGTTCATATGAATAACTTGAACACAAATGAAAGCTCTGGAAAACGAACTGCGCATTTATACTTTTTCGCTGCGATATACTGCCATCTGTATATTTGCATATTGCTATCCCATGACTGTTGTCACTTCAGTGTATGTTGGTGTTTTATCAAATAGATCGTTTGATCTAGAACCTCCAAATTTGGCACCAAATATACATGGAATGTAGAAATGAGGAATTAGAAACAATTTTTAAATTTTTTATTAGAATTTTGATTTAAAAAATAAAGTTAATTTTGATATTTTTTCATTATACTTAAATATATCAATTTTTGTACGGGATTTTGTGATTACAAGTGCAGTTTTGTGTCAAACCTTTGCTTCAATCAATTGAAAAAAAAGCTTCTAAAGCAAAGATTTGTTTTCCGAATACTATTAACCGCAATCCAGGGATTAATAGCCAAAAAACTCGCCAAGACTGAAAGGACAGATTCAATCAAAACTAGCCAAGAATTCATATTTCGTAACTATTGTGCATTACTGCCATTCAGGTCGTTTTTTATGACAAGTTTATTAGAGAGTATGCGAGTAAGTTTTAGAAAGACTGCTCGTTTTTTTCCTTTCTAGATTAATATAAATTTCTATTTTTAAAAGTCATTGTTCGAATTTTGCTCTAAAAGAACTACAGAAACGATGGTGATTGTTTTTTAATTGTACTTAACACATTAAATTCATGAGATGAGAAATATTTTCGCGCATGCATAGAAATAAGCTCAGATGCAATTACATTGTCTTTTATAAAGTGAAAATTAAAATTAGTGGTTCCATAAAGCTCAATTTTTTTATTGTTTTATAGGCTACTTAACGTTAATTACTTATTGATTTTGCAACATTGAAAAGTGGAATTAATCACAATGTAAATATTTCGTTTGCTGTTGTTGAAATGTTTTTCTTATGGATAACTGAGAGTTTCACATTTCCCTGTAGGAAAAATCAAAGAATTAGCTTTTACATATGCAAAATGGGATTTATCAAAAATTTTCAAGCCAAAGATCTGAATTGAATTCAAAGCTAATATAATAATAAATACAATCCATGTAATAAAAAACACAATAACAATAATATATAAGTAAATAAAAAATTGTAACTAAATATAATAATTCATAACGAACTTGCAATTGTATGCATTTAAAATATAAATGCAATGAAAACCAAGAAATAGCAAAACATTGTAGATAGTTGATTATAATATATATATAAGGATTAAAAGATTAAAAAACAAGCATTATAATAAAACGGTAAATAGTTTCCATGGTAACATGTTGACATGCGATTAAATCAATGGGCAATTTCTCAAAAAATTGACAGAACACCTTACTTTTACTTGATAAATCCGATTTTCAATATAGATAGCACTTTACCAAGAAGTATTTTAATTTTTACACATAACAAATGGTTTAATTTAGAGTATAAATAAAGAAAAATCAAAGAAAAACTTTTAAATTGAAAAGTTCCAGAAGCATTTTAAATAAACATACGCAGAATTTTGACTAAAAAAATTGAGAGCATACCAATGAAATTTTTGCAATATCCCACATAGAAACAAAGTGTCACTGCTAAGTTGCATGTATGTTGGCTCTTATAATGACCTATAAGAGTTATGGTATCGATTCAATCAATTTTTGGTGGTTCTGAAGATATTTTACCCCATTCTTCTTTCAATACTTGTTTTAAATGGATTTTATTTCTTAGTATGTGTATATGAACCACTTTTTCGAGAACCTACGAATATGCAATGGCTTTGATGTAGGGGTACTGTGGTAGTGTGTGTAACTGTTGTTTACAATGAAAAAGACTCCATATTTTGATATTATGTGCATTCTGTTTGGGTCCATCGTCCTGCTGGAAAATAGAATTTCTATTTAAACCCAAATGTTTGACACTTTCATTTCGACTACTGCTGAAACTTTTCAACTCATAGACAGAAGTGTAAGTGCCAGAACTGTGAAGAATGTCTTTTGTCAAGTTGGATATAAAAATAGCTTTGTTAGAGTTAGATTTTAAAACGTTCATATGCTAACGAATTCAGAAAAAGCATTTGAAGTTTGTAAAAACTCATCAATCGAAGACCAATTACTTTTGGAAGAAAGTTTTATTTAGTGATGAAAGAAAACTCAACATTTGTGGCAGTGACAGCCATTGTACTATATGGGGAAAGTCTAATACTGCTTTGGATCTAAAAAATTTATGCCCAACAATTAAACATAGTGATGAATCCAGGCATGATTTGAGTTTGCATGGCTTCATGCGTGGTAGGAAATTTAATTCTTATGAACTTAATATTCTTCTATGGCTTTTGTACATATACTGTGGCATCATAAAGAGATAGATATCGATTCAAAATGAATTAAAATTATTTAGAATACCTTAAAAAGATCAAATTCTAATTAAAATTATAATGGGTATATAATTATAAAATTATAACAGCTAATTATGATTAAAAATTGTCATTTACTCATAAAATTGAAAATTAAGGTGGAATTTTTTTGTTTACTCAATTTATGATGAAAATTTCGTGATAAAGTTTGTATTTACAGTAACACAAAATAATTAAACATTTAATTATATATCAGATTTATACAATGCTATGCTTCAAATGAAAAATAAATTTCAAAAGCGTATACTTACAGTGTGATCTTTATCGACTTGAATTAATTGAATAATCTCGCCAGGAATCGTTTGGCAATTTCGCATGTAGTTTTCGAAGAACAGTTTCTTTTTTTTCCCCTCCAACTTAAATGAAATAAATTATAACTTTAATAAATGTAAACCATCCACCTAGATTTTTATTTGAAAAATGATCAGCAGAAATCAAATTCTATGAAACATAATCTCAAAAGGTAACATTTTATCTCTGTTCCAGACGTAGCAACGTCGCTATTCGATAGAACCTTTGATTGATCGTTTGCATAGCAAAACCTCTCTTTTTTCATTCTTTTATTTTATTTTATTGCTAGTTAGAGCAAACTTTAAAATTTCTATTTCCATTTGAAGAAAATTCTCAGAAAAAAGTTTCTTATCATAAATTTTTTGCTTCGAAATTCAAATCGAGTTCATTTTTGTTCTTTCTAGTTTAAAATAATCAGAAATACTTAAAAATTGGGGAAAAAAAATCTCAGTTAAGTAAACCTAATATTTTTACACAATTTTGAAAATATAAAATTGAAATCCTAAGCAGATAATCGTGTAAAGATGAAAGGTCTGGCTAATGAACAAGTGATATTTTACCTCTTTTTCAGATAAATCAACCCTCAAATATAAAGTAGAAACTTTGAGTTGTAAAGAGTTGTAAATATATTTATTCCTGAATGCAATTTTTATAAAGTCAGCTTGTCAGTATAACAATTTTTATTTCCAATCGATGAATTTTTTTAGGCATTCATATCTAATAATATAACCATTTTTTTTTCCAGTCAAGCAATTTTTTCACGCGTTCACGTCTTTTTAATAATGTAACTAATTTTTCTATTTCTCATGGAGGAAATTTTTTAAGTATATATTCATATATTTTTACTAAAATAATCAAATTTTCTATCTTTCATCTTGAAATTTTTCAAGCATTCATATCTTTTACTGATATACCAATTTTTCTATCTTCCATTGTGGAATTTTTTAAATTTTAATTCCTATTTTTTAAATAATTTAACCAATTTTTCTATTTTTCATTGAAGAACTTTTTTTAAGCATTCGTATTTGTTTTCTAATGTAAACAAATTTTCTGTCTTCCATCGTGATGTTTATTTAAGCATGCATTTCTTTTCACTAATGCAACCAATTTTCATTTTCCAACGCAAACATGTTTTTAAATATTCATATTCTTTTATGTTGCATCTATTATATGTAATGGTGATGGCATTCAGATTACATTTCAGAGATCTCTATCAATAGCAAAAGCAAATGTTTGTGTGTATGTATACAGGTGCTTTACAGAGCATATGAATGGATTTAGAGCTACCAAATTTAGTATACATGTATTTTGAAATACGGAAATAAGTTGTTCCGAAAAACAAGGGTGATCTAATTTTCTTTTAGTTTAATTATTTAAAATTTTAATTAGTTTAATTATTTACGAAATTTTGACTTTTTTCCAACCACAACTTTTAAAAATGTTACGACAAAAACTGATTACACATTTTAGCGATGGAGAATAACACACAACTTCATCCATTAAAAAATATTTATTTAATTAAGGGTTTTGGTTAATCTGTGCTTTGGGTCCCCTGCTTGGCGATTTTTTGAAAATGCGCCAAGCAGGGGACCCAAAGCACATTTTCACCAGGATTTTTAAAGCGCTTTAAATACTTGATGAAATAATATGCCATAAACATCAATGTTCTACTAAATTTAAAGTTTGAAATATAGTAAAATTAAATAGAAAATAATAGCAGTTACGAAGTTCCATCAGTCAGTTATTCTAAAATAAAAATCATAATTTACCGCTGTTGGCCGACGCCAGAATATCTTTTACTATACGAGCTTCTGTTGCCAACGCCACCAGTGATAGCGAAATTTTAGGAGTACCGCCGATTGAATCGAACATGCCGTCCGGAATGGGTGACAGTCTATGGTCTGGTAACACTATCTGGTAACTTTGCTGAAGAACTTTGTTGAAACGAAGACTTTGAAGTTGCATGTTGAGTGTTGTCGCAATCGTGCAAAACACATTCAGGTTTCACACGTCGTAGTTCACAGGGAGATCTTCCCTATACTTGTCTATTTTGAAGCTTTTCTCTTTCCTGTAGAGAACCCGAAAAAGGCCCTCATAAGGTGGTTGGAGGTTTTTCCTGAGCACATCCATCCGGAGGAACACATGAGTGCATATCCCAAGATCCTTGCTGACAAACACTGTTTGCGGACAGTAGAGCTGAGGTTTAGGAGGCAATAGTCACTGCATTACCTCTCTCAGCTTCCCTACAAAGGTAGATGGATCGGGAATATCAACTGTTGGACTTAAAAATTCCCCTGGAAGTCGAACAGAAGCACCATATAATATCTTTGCAGTTGTCGCTTCCAGATCCAACTTCCATGTTGCTCTGAATTCCAAGAGGATTGTCGGCAGTGCTAAGGTCCATTGCACTTTTCCATGTGCTCTGGTGGCTGCTTTAGTTGGATTGCCAGTGGAATCTTTCGACTCGTCCATTCGCAACTGAATGGTATAATGTTGTGCGCTGCCGAGAAGTACCCAGGAATTTGGTTAAGACTTGAAAAAGTTCAGACACAAATTGCGTACTTTGATCCGTTGTTAACCTGAGTGGTGGTCCAAATCCGGCTACTTATCCTTAATAAAAAGCTGTTGCTATCGTGTTAGCCGATATTTCCACCAAAAGGAATGCCTCTGGCCATTTAGAAAAGCGATCGACACAGGTATATCAATATCTAAAGCTTTCAGAAAGGGGAAGAGGTCCCGCTATATCTAAAGCTTTCTCTATGTTCAAACCTAGCACTAGGAGGTAAAAAACCACAAAGTTTGCTTCTAGTATCTTTTGACACTTTTACCTGTTGACACGGTAAACACGTACGAGCTCACAGTGTCACATCGGCTCTCATGGAAGGTCAAACATATCTTTCGCTGATCTTCTTCACTGATGCACGTATACCTGGATGAGACAGTGCATGTAAATGCCTAAAACCTGAAGGCTGAAATTATTGGGCACGAATGGATGGATAAGACTAAGAGACACATCACATTGGAAGGTTACTGGAGGCTCACCTACAGGAAGAGGTTGCAGTGCCAATGAAGCATTTGAAGACAAAATCTCTTGCAACTCGGGATCCGTCTGTTGCTCCTCAGCCATCTTTTGAAAATCCATTGCAGTTGGTATTTCAATTGTAGAGAGGTTTATCCTTGAAAGCGCATCTTCCACCACATTTTCAACCCCTTTTAGGTGACGAATGTCAATTCTGAACTGGCAAATGAAATCTAGTTGCCTCAGCTGTCGAGGTGAGCATTTGCCATTTTTTTGCTGAAATGCAAACGTCAACGGTTTTGTAAATAGAATGAAATTTCGATCTTCCATCATGTGATGAAAATATTTAATAGCCATGTAGGCTGCTAGAAGCTCTCTGCCGTACTCACTGTATTTCTATTGGGCAGTAGAAAGTGACTGGGAATAAAATGCACGGAGTTTCCAGTCAATATTAACCTTCTGTAGGAAAGCAGCACCCACGGCATTGTCTGAGGCATCCACTACTGTAGCTAGGATGTCATTAGCAGAAGGATGGAATAAATCCATAGCCCGTTTCTTATCACCAAGTCCAATCCCACCAAGTCCCGTTTACACCTTTCAAATGCACTTCTGGCTTCCTCCGTTCAGATGATGGGTGTTTTGTCATTCTTCTTGACTCCCTTTAAGTTGGCTTTCAGAATCTTCTGCGTTCTAGCTGCATGTGGCACGAACCACTTATAGAAATTAATGAGTTCCAGGAATCTTCGGAGCTCTTTCAGAGTATTTGGTTCAGGGAATTCCGTAATAGCTTATACGTTTTCTGGGAGTGGAAAAATGCCATCAGTTGTGATAATGTGACCCAGAAATTTTGTGGATGATTTCCCCAGGACACACTTGGAAGCCTTTAGCCGCACACCGTACTTCTCCAAGCGCCCAAATACTTTCTTCAGGTATTCCAAATACTGGCGTTGCAACCAGGACGTCATCGAAATATGCATCGCACACAAAAAACCATTCCTCTCAAAATATGATGGATTAATCTTTGGAACGTGGCATCAGCGTTGAAAAGTCTGAATGGCATGTAAAAAAACTCAAAAAGTCCATAGAGCGTAACAACGGCTTTCTTCGGAACGTCATATTTTTGCACTGGAATCTGATGATAGGTCTTTGCAAGGTCCAGCGTTGAGAAAATCTTCCCTTCGAATACTTGAAAGCAGTCTTGGATATGTAGTACTGGATATAGATCTTGGACTGTCACGCTATTCAGCTTCCTGAAATCTTCACACGGACACCAATCCTCATTGCTTTTTGGAACCATGCAAAGAGGTGAGGTCCAGCAGCTTTTCGAAGATCTATAAACCTCTGTTGCCACCAGAAATTCAAACTCTTGCTTTGCAGCCTTTAGTTTGTCAGGCGGGACTCTTCGCGATCTTGAGAATACTGGAGGTCCCGCAGTTTGAATGCAGTGTTTGACCTGGAATTTAGCCTGGTGTATCAAATTAGCTTCAGTGAGAGAAGGAAACTCAGACAGCAGTTGATGGAACTCTGTATCTCCCTTGATAGTTTTGATGTCGGCACTCTGACACTGTTCCTCTTGACTGAAGTTTTATAAGAGGGTCGATTAAGTATCCTTGACAAGCGTCAACTAACAGTGATGCAGAAAATCAGCCCCGATTATTGATTGCGAGTCATCAGCTATAATAAATGGGCCGTCGTAACACTGCTTAGACACAGGCTAAGTGATAACAGCTGCTGGCCGAAAGTCGCAATGGTGGTTTCGTTTGCTGTTAACAGCTTCAGCGAAACTGGCTGTAAATGTTTTGATGCCGATGAAAGAGGAATGACTGAGAATTCAGAGCCGGTATCAATCAGATATGCTGAGTTCGTAGATTTATCGGAAAAATATAATTAGTTAATCTCAGCTGTGTCACCACCCGCTGTCTCGAATGACGGCCGCTCTAGCTTTCCGGATTAAAAGAGCATGGCTTAGTGCACTTTGTCGCACGTTCCTTGAAACATTGGTGGTACCAACAATGTTTGTGGTTTGTGGAGTTTCTACTCCCCAAGCGGCGACGGAAACGCCCACGGGAGGTATAACGTTCCAGGGGAGACAGACGAGACGAAAGATCCATAAGCATTGTTTTCAGCTCCTTGTCTTTCAGTTCAACTACTTGAATCGACCGTGTACTACAAGAAGTTGCCATAATTCCATCCGCCGTCTCAGCTAACTTTTCCACTCCATCATTAGAAATAGCAAGAATCTGCTGTACATTAGTTGGAAGACGCTACAAAAAAGGGATTTAACCAAATTATCGGAAATTTGCTTCCCAGCCTTGCTTCTCATCTCCAATAAAAGAAGTGAGGGCTTGCGATACCCTAGCTGCATTCCAGAGATGAGGTCTAGAAGGCGTTGTTCATGAATGTCGGCGCATTGAGAATACAGCCGGGTTCTGAGTGCAGTGTATGGATTTTCTACTAGTATTTTTAAAACAAGATCACTCACAATAGCTAGTTCTTCAGGCTGTAAAGCAAAGACAACATGGTGAAATTTCGTCCTCTCCATGGTGATTGTAGCTAATATAACTTGGCTTTCTATCTGGCCGAACCAAATCTCTGGATTCGTTCGGAAAAATGTACAGTAGACCGAGCTATATTGGCGAAGTTTCTTCTTGTTGCGACATTATAAAGTCTCAAAGTTTTTCTTCTTGCGACATTATAAATTTCAAAATCATAAGCAAAATTATTTTTTTACAAGATGTACAATAAGTCTTACGACTGCAGAAAATTCTTTCTACGAAGTAATTGAAGGATGTAAAAGATTGAAGTTCACGTATTCATTGTCCAAAGGTCCCCAGTTTAGCGATGGAGAATTTCACACAACTTCATCCATTAAAAATATAAATTTAATTAATAATTCTTAAAGCCTTTTAAATACTTGATGAAATAATATGTCATACACATCAATGATCTACTAAATTCAAAGTTTGAACTGCAGCAAAATTAAATGGAAAATGGTAACATTTACAAAGTTCCATCAGCCAATTATTCTAAAATAATAATCATAATTTACCTCTGTTGCGAACGCCAAAAGTAGAATGGTCTTTTGCTGTACGAGCTCCTGTTGCCAACGCTACCCACACTATCTTGGAAAATTCAACATTTTGTTTTAATAGCAAATAATAATAGTTGTTATAGCAATTCGTTTTAATAGTTTCAATACTGAAAAGTTTTTTGCATTAAACAATGCCATAATACTAGAAATGGTGTCGTATATCTAATAAAATTTCTCATTATATCGAATTCGAACTGTTAGTCACTGTCAGGACAAAAATTGTCATAGTTTTGGTTTAAATTTTAAAAAAATGAAAAATTACGACTGAAAGGATAAAAATTAATGCAGGACATTATAAGTAGGGCTTATTGGCTGCACATTTATTATTACTTGCTGATATATCGAAAAAAAAAAAAACTGACTGTTTCAGCCAGATTCTGTATTCTCATATGGAACTAAATCATCTCACGCATTGCTCCATAGCAGTTGACCATTTTCATCATTGGGTCTACATTTTTTTAACTATTACTTATGGGTATTTTTGAAACTAAAATGAAGGCTAAACAGCGCAGAGATTTAGTATTTTTTAAAGTTTAGATATTCCACGATTGAGATAAATTAAATATGAAAATGGTTCGTGCACAGCATCACAATGACGTAAGAATCATCAATAAAGCTGGCGGACGAATTAAATAAAATTATTTCGATGCTTTAATTTATACTATTCCTTATATTGGTACTTTTATTATTTTCCGCTGTATATCTGTAAAATAAAATAATTCAATAGTTGTAAAAATATTTATTAGCTACCTTGTGACAACTATAAGTTTATTTAAATCGAAAACAGTCAGAATTCTCCAAAATTTCAAACATTTAATTACAAAAAAAATTAGAAGAAGAACGTTCGAGAAATAGAATACCAGCTTTCCGATTTCACTTTAATATTTTCTAACTGAAAAAAAGTATTATTGATTATTGAAATGGACAAGTTTGGATTATTAGTAGCAAAGGCTGTTATCCCCAAATGCCAGAGCGTCACCGTTAATAGATTTCAAAAAGCTTCAAAGAACGAAGAAAATTCACACATAGCGCTGATGAAATATAGTTTTTTGGATGTAAACTTTTAAGTGACAAAATTTCTTGGTAAATAAAAGCTTGGTGAGCTTGTTTTAAATGTTTATTCTATGAGTTGAATACTTCAAACTGTTTAACAGTCCTCAAAAATACATTGGTAAAAATATATTTAAGGGTGCCCCTTTGGCGAAATTGGCGATTTTTGTTTCGTGCCATGCCTGCTCGAGTGGCAGACCATGCAAACAGGAATGACGGCAAAAAATTTATTGGACCGCGATCACAACTCTGCGAGAATCAAGGTGCACCCTCAAATATAGTCTAAGTTAAGTTTAGTTTTGTTAACGTCCCGTTTAAAGCAACATGAGGGCTATTTGGGGACGGACCTCGTAATTTCGAACCAAGATCAAATGACGAGGACGACATCTGAACTGGCACCCCCCTCTCCACACCACACCAGCGGGAGGACGTTTGGCCTGACAGATTTAACGTGCAAGAGACCCCCTCACACGACGGTTCTTCGGTGGAATCCAGTCTCGAACCTGAAACCCTCCGGTTCCGAAGTCGTGACCTTACCACCAGGCCACGGTGGCTCCAAATACAGTCTAACCAAATACGCTAAATGCATTTTTTACTTTCTCGTATACGAGTAAAGAGAATGTATAATAATAGTCAAATAATTCGAACTCGAAAATATGGAGAATCACTATGTTTTAGACCTCCTGTGTTCGATAAAAACATCTTTGGGAAATGTGTATGCCTGCTTGCAACAAAGGCAACTGAAAAAACTCTGTGAGTTAAACGGATATTATGCATTCTTTATGACAAATTTGTTTATTTCTAACGAATTTGGTATAATTTTTTGCAATATCCGATCAGAAGAAATCTGTTTATCCGGCTATTCGTATATAAGTTAACACGAAACGATGCGAGTTAGATAAAATTCAGTGCACAGAAAGTAACATCTACAGTGTAGATACCTATCAAAGTTTGAGCCAAATCTAACGATGGATTGACTGTCTGTCGGTCTGTACTTTCAGAAACATATAAACAGTTTAACTAAAAAACACAATGAATGCATATCTTTTTAACACATTTATATTATAGTCGTTTGGGAAAAACAAATCAAAAATACACTTTCGTTTTTTGGATATTGCTAACCGCATTCCATGGCTTAATCGCCAAATAAGCCTGGAATCAGTAAAAATGCTAACTTCAAAGGTTAATATTTCAGACTCATTGTACGTTGATGCCATACAAAGCGTTCTACGTTGTAACACCATTATTACAGAGTGTGCAAGATAATTTTGGAGAGACCGTATCAGAGGGTTTTAGTTACAGAAAAGACAGAATTTTTATACAAACTTATTTAAAATTTATTCAGAAGTGCTGAGGTGATCATCCGAGAAATTAGACATGGTATTATTATATCTTCTGTTTTTAAGCTATGTAATAAAGAGTAGAATGAATGAACGATTTCTAACACACTTTATAAGAAAATTCATAATATATTTATTTTTCACATTATCTTGTAATGTATGAACAATTGATGGAATATCTTTGATCTAAATAAATCTTACTTAATTGAATAATTTTTCTGATTTATAATAATTTAGCTAATTGCATGAACATCTGAAAGTTTTTTTTTTCATTTTTTATTTTTAAGTTCAATGGGAATATTAGTGTTTTATTAAACATTTTTCATAGCTTGATTTATTTGTTCGAAAATACATTTTGTAATCAATATTTTGTTCACTTGCTGACATGTTACTGTTTTGAAACTGTCCACTTCTATAAATTTGATGACAGCATGTCATTTTGATATTTATTTAAATTAATTATCGCTGATTCGATTTAATTAACTAAATTTTGATTCAAACTAGAGGCGCCACTCAAAAATTAATATGAATATTATGAATTTCAAAATTCTATAGTATAATTTTTAACTCCAGAGTTTAATATTATTATTAATTATATGTATTTTATAATTTTGATCATAATATATATAACTTTGCATTTTTAATTAATTATGAAATGATAGAATAATAATTAAAACTTAGAGAATAATTTATTTATTAATTTGCTTTTTGGAAAGTAAATAAAAATGTTTAATTTTTTTATAGAATTCATTTTAATAGAATAAAAAATACATATCATTATATAATTATATAGTTTTCTTCAATTTCAATAAATTAGGATGAAATAAACATCAACTTTCATTACAAAATGCAAATAGCAAGAAATAAAAATCATTCAGAAAAGAATGCTTTTAATGAAATTCTTCTGGGTCCAGTCATTAAAGCAAAATAAGAATAAAGTATTTTTTTTCCCCAAAAAATGCTCAGAAATAAATAAAAAAAACAAGTATTTTGTAATTGAAAATTCCTTGGTAACAGCTCTAAATAGCATCGAATGAAAAAGAAATGTTTGTAATAACAGTAACTCTCGAATTTCTTTTAAATTAAAAATAGTGGTTGTGATTTGAAATTATAAAGCAATGATAGACAGTATAGGAGACAGTTAGAAGACGATCTTATTTTATTTATGAAAGTAAGCAAAACAAAAAAAAGTCTTAGCTCACCTTTAATTAACATGTCACAGGTTTAGGAGACATTAAACAACATAAAAACAATTGCTGGAAGAGGTTTTAAAATATATAAAGAAAAAAAGAAAATAAAAACTTTTTATAAAGAAAGTCAGGCTTTTAAAACACACTTTAATGGCTGTTTTTTTTTTTTTTTTTTTTAAATAGAATAGCAGTGACATGATTTTTTAAGAAATGCAAAGATTTTGCTTTAATTTTTAAATAAAACAACTAATCTATAAAATACTTTGTTTTTTCGACATATAAACTTAAATTTTGAACAAAAATAAATCTTGAATACTTAAGATTAAAAAGATTATCAATATGCTTGGAAATAAAAGCAATGATAAAAATGTTTATAATATTGCTTTGGAAGTGAACAATTAACACATTCAAATATATTTTTACAGGACAAAAATAATAAGATGATTATTTAAAAAGAAACCAATAGGGTTTTGAATCTCTAATCCAAAACACCATAGCAAGGTAATGTTTTTATATTTGTCTGTAATTTATTCCTAAAACTAGCTAATAAATTGAATGTAGTTTGGGATATTATTTTCATGTTTAATATATTTTACATAAATATTACTTTTCTATAAAATATTATAATAAACAAAATCCTTTAGTCACTCTTAACTTTAAAAACTAATCAAATCAATAACGAACTAATGGTGTATAAAGCACAAATAAGAATATGGAGTCATTCATCTTTTTATTAAGAGTATCTACATGCTTAACATTAATTTGCAAATTATTTATAGTATATTTTTACATATAAAATTACTGATTTGATGTTTCCATAAAATTTGTATTGATTTCTAGAATTGCTTAGTGATAAGACGTAAAGAAAAATAAGTAAAACATTTTTACCTCTATTGAATAGAAATAATAAAGGTAAAAAAATTACTTTATCAGCTACTTAAAAAATATTTATAAGTTTTAGTGTTTTATTAATACTTAGGAGTATTTTATTTTTTACAAGTTATAATGCAAATGGTTATGCATTATTTTGTTATATTTTCCACAGGGGGAAAAAAGTTATAAAATTCTTGAATAGTTTGATACAATCTTTACTTGTTTATAAGTTACAAACTGTGTAAATTAAAAGTTATTTATTGACATTAATATAGTTAATTGTCTTGGAAAATTCTTCCAAATCCCTCCTGTTTCAGAATATTTACAAACAAAGTTAGTACAATGAAATATTTCACCTTTTTTATAGCAATGATTGGCAGTCCAATTTTGTTTTATATAGATATGCTCTTAATTATACAGTTGCAATAATATGCACTATATATATATATAATTATTGCAGTAGGTTTGAATAGAAATCCATCAACTTAATTAAACAATGAAAAGCATTAATGAAAAATAATAATTCATGGAAACAAAATAGATATCACTAAAAATATAATTTTTAAACTTTTAAGTAATGAATAAATGACTTTTGTGCAGCAATATACTTTAAAATTTTTCAGGAAAGCTTTAATATTTTGATTAATTTTGAATTACTGAAAAACTAATTAATTTTGAAAACCCCTTTCTTAAGGAACATCTAGTATTTAATACTCTATATCAATTTTGTGTACCTCATATAAGATTTTAGATCAATACAGTAACATCTTAGCTGAAAATCAAATAACTGCTCTGAAAGTTTTTAATAAATGAAATATAAAATTCACCCATTCTATAATTTTTTACAGGAAAAAAATATTCAAAATTTTAATAATAATTCAAATTTTCATATCATTCCCCATGAATTTGTTTCAAATTTATATTCTTGGAACAGCAAAAGTTGGGAAGGAAAATAAATTTTCTTTCATTCTGTAAGTCCATTTTCTTATTCCGTTTATTTTAAGGCTTCGAATTTGCCATTCTTGATACACAATAGATTTATGCATACAGTAAATTTTCAATTAATTACTGAAACTCAAAACAATAACCAAGAGCAAAAATGCATGTTCCCCAAGGCAATAAATAACATTAAAAAAACAAAACAAGAAGTTAGAGAAAAATGACTTTATTTTCTTCTCGATATACAACAAATTCCCTTTTCTGGGGGGAGATAAATGATATAGAAAACATGACAAAGAGTTGACATCAAGTTCATAACACGACATTTGACTTGTTTAAAACAATAGGAAGAAAACAACAAAAGCAAAACAAAAAATATATAAAAAATCTGTGACAGACAGATGTAATAAATATTTTCTTTAAATGCTTTATAATTTTTTTTAAAAGAAAGTCTTTTCAATAAAGATGCGTTTTTGAATATGTTGGGATTTTTGATGTGATGCAGGACATAAAGGATGAGAGATGCTACGATCAAAGAATCTTCGAAATGTTGAGCGCATCTTTCAGCATGAAATTCCGTAGAGCCCACAGAGCATTTAGGGCAGAGCCATGGTTTTCAAAGCTGTTGCCTAACCAGTGGGTGGGAAGGCGCTGTGGGTCAGGTACCACGGTTGTTTCTGGAGTAGCCTTGAGGTGAGAGTCCCAATTGCTGATGTATTTAGATTCTGCCTGCAGACCTTCTATGTACCTAAACAAAAACAATACACAATTTTAAAATTCGAATATTTGCAGAAAGAATGAAGAATATAAAAACAAAAATAAGACAATTTTCAATGAATCATGTTACTCTTTAATTGCTTCTTTCAATCTAGGTGAAAGAAAATTCAAAATGACTAATTTTATTAAAGGTGTCCACCACTTTAATTGTGACACCATAGAGCAGTGATGGGGAAACTACGGCCCGCGGGCCAAGTCCGGCCCGCGGAAAGGGTTAATCCGGCCCGTTTATAACAGTGCCTTTGTGAGAACGTTTGAACGCATTCTTACTTGATAATGTGACGACCCGCATAAAAACTACCTGCGGCGATATTCAAAACACAATAGTATTCTGGACAAATCCATCCGACCCAAACAGCTGACTCCTCTTCGCTCGAAACTTCCAGACACTCTCGCATTTTCGATTCATTGTTCTGTTTTTTCGAAAGAACCTCAAAACTCCAATTCCCGAAAAATCCTTGCAGATAGGTATAAATACAAGAGAGGCAACCCTAAGATCAGTTAGTCAGCGACTTAGTCAGTCATCTGCAACGACCCGCTGTGATTCGAGTTAATAGAACTGAACTGT
This sequence comes from Argiope trifasciata, assembly GCA_026543055.1. Lineage (NCBI taxonomy): Eukaryota > Metazoa > Arthropoda > Arachnida > Araneae > Araneidae > Argiope > Argiope trifasciata. The sequence continues at coordinate 368,653 of JAPMOQ010008532.1, read as the reverse complement.
AATACTCTCCTGAAACAAACTTTTCATACAGTACCATTACCAGAATTTTATAAAAATTTAAGTCCAGATAATTTCCCAAATCTAATTACTCATGCAATGAAGATAATGACAATGTTCGGCTCATCTTATATATGCGAACAATTCTTTTCAACAATGAAATTTAGGAAAACTTCTTTAAGAAACAGAATTACAGATGAGCACCTTTCATCAGTTTTAAGAATTTCTGCTTCGCAAATGGAACCGGACTATGATGAAATTTTGATAAAACAGTCTCAATTTCATTTTTCTCATGCAAAAAAATAAATTAATAAAGTGATAATACTTCACATCAAGAACTACACTAAATTCATTTTATATTTTATGCTTATAATTTTCTTACCTTTTGCTTTTTTACTATTAAAATAATAAGTGTATGCAATAATATATGTATATGTTTATAGAACATAAATTTTTTAACGATTAAGCATTATTCTTTGGCCCGCTACGATCGTCTAGTTATTACAAATGGCCCGTCTTAAAAAAAGTTTCCCCACCACTGCCATAGAGGATAATTATTTTTAAAATGTTGTTTGAGAGGAAAAATATGTTTCTGAAAAAATTATGAAGCTTAAATATTTATACTTCCTTAATTCTTTTAGCTTATTTAATAAAATATTTTTAGTACTCTAATCTTTCAAAGAGA
>JAPMOQ010008532.1:280737-357971 GCA_026543055.1 Argiope trifasciata | reverse complement strand
TCGATCAGTTTTTTTTACAGCAAAGACCAAAACTTTTATGAGCGTGTCATCATGTTACTACCAAAAAGTATTAGACCAGAATGGCAATTTTATAATTTAATAAATAATTTATTCATTAAACAAAAATTTCTTTTCATTTTGACAAAAAAAAAAAAAAAAACGAAATGACTTTTCGAACAACCCAATATTTTATCTCAAAAATCCAAATATTTAATTACTTTTGAAAATATTAAAATATTAGTTAAAAACAAATAAAAAGGTAAAAAAAAGAGCATAATATACCTTTTTCACTGAAGACAGAATAGGTGTTGCTGTGTCTTGTTCTGAAACAGCCATAGGTGTGGACACATCATTTGATTCTTCATTATCTGTTTCCATGGTTGGTCTATTCATCAATGGAGAGAGTTCCTGAAAATTGAGAAAAGCAAAAAATAATGATTAAAAAATAAAAATAAATCAATAATATTTTACTCTAATAAGGAAACCATAACAAATGATAGTCGATTGATCATTCAAGTTGGAATATCATTGAAACCAGAGAGACAAATTCAGTAAAAAACTGCTAAATATTAACCTAATATATAAGTATATATAGGGAACCAAGCAATTTACACAAGTATAAATAATCAGAATTAACAGTTATTAACATTCTGTGATTGAGATGACAATTGTTTAATTCATTTCATCAAACTATAATTTTGGTTATCACAGCTTGATAAACATTGTCAAATTGGTTGGCTGAGATGTTTTTAAGGGAAAATAAATAAATAAAAGTTCTTGCTTAAATGGGCTAAAAAAATTGCACGCATTAGATTGTAACAACTAACATTTTTGAATATAAGAAAATTTACATTAGAGATATATTAAAATATTAATTGAATATATATATAAATTTAATTTATTATATGAATCTATATATTCATACTCCAGATTAAAGTGCAATAAATCTGGCAAATTAATTACATAGAATGATTTTCAAAATATTTTCAATAAAAATTCATAATCCATTAGCAGTTAATCTGTACCTTTTGCCTTTCTATGGTACTAATAAAATGTACAAATGAATCACGAATTCAAAATACCTTAGCTTTATAATTTTCTTTAATGTATTAAACATTAATCAAATTACTGATTTCAAAAACAATATAATAATTCCCTAACAAAGATTGATACATCTTTGTCCAATTTTATAATTTACCATAATTTTTTTAAACAAATTTCTCAGATCATTCAATAAAACATTAATTTTCACTCTACATACTATATTTTTAATAGTTCTCGGTCACATTTTCAAATTCTTCCTTTTTAATACCATTATATTATCAAATAATATGTTATTCATTTTTAATAAATTATTTTTTACCAATTCATTGCACAGATTATATTACTAACTAAAGTTTAAATATCTTCCAAGTGAGGATTATTTTTTGGAATTTAAAATTTACTATGCATGATATAAATTTACTTATTTTATCATCGAAGAGAGAAAATATTTTTGGATAAATATGCCAAAACTTTTTTTTTTTTTTTTTGTAAATTTAAGAGCAACCTAAAGGAGCTTTATTTTTTTTTATCAGAGTTATTACAGAAATTTAAATTGATTAATTCCCCCATCTAAATTAATTTTATTTAGAAATTGGCAAATATATCAAGTGTCATTTGAAGGGAAATTATTTTACTGATTTTTTACATAAGAAAAATTAACTAATAAAAAAATAATCAAAATCGTTTAAAAACTTCATTACTTGAGGTTAAAATTTGAATAGACTATAGCATAAACAAATTTATATCATATGCTAAAAATATCATTTATCAAATCAGTTGTTGAAAATTAAGTGGTTATGATCATATAAAAGAAAATAAAAATATATTTATTATTAGTTATTTAGCAGAATTCCAGAGTAAAATCTTTCTATCATCTGCCACTTTACTTTCAATCACAAAGATATAGTGTATTAAACTGCAGAATTTTAAAATCTTGAAACTTATTAAAAAGTCACAGACTGTTTCAAATAATTTTTGAAAATCTCCAAAGGATAATTTTTTTTTCCATAACAAATGATTTTTAAAGAACAATACAAAATGTAATTAAATATCACAGTAACTGACAATTTCATCTCAGCTGTGTGCTTAAAAACATGAAATAATAGTAAGATTCACATTTTGAACAGTGGGTGTAAAAGCAAGCCTTTATAAGTTATTGAAAACATAAAAAACTTTCAAATAAAATCAATGTCTTCAATGGCAATATGATAAAACAGACTCAATCTGTAACTATGATTAAGCAATTAAAAAAAACTGTCTAATTAATTTATCTACAATTTAATCATAACTTTCTTTATGCTTCAGAGTTTTTTTAGTCTAAAAGTCTATCTGCCAGTTCATATTCCTATAGTGTTTAAAAATTTAGGCAATTAAGTTTGATTTTTGAAGATATTAAATGAAAAACGCAACACAACATGCAAGTCATTTACTCACAGATGTGCTGGGTGTCGATATCCTCTTAGGAATGGCAGGTAATGCAATGACTTCACTCTGAAATAAAAATCATGCACAACATGCAGAAGAGTGCAGTTATTTATGTTTACACATGCACAATGAAATTTCGTAAAGAAAAGATGTGAACACATGCAAATGTTTTTTAAACGATAAAGTAATGTCTTATGCATAAATTTATTACATTCAATTTTTCTGAGATTAAAAATATTGAAAACATATTCTTTTAGGAATTCTTTTATACAGATAATAAAAAAATTTTAAGAAAGGAATCCAAATTCAAGATTGGCCTTATAGAAATTTTGTTATAAAAATATTTAAATATATATTTGATTTTATTAAATTTCACTTTTTTAAATTCAATGTTCAGATTTTGATTGGATATTTATTTTTCTAACTTCAGATAATTAGGAGTTATAAAAGAATTAAAAAAAAAAAAAAAAAAAAAAAATACGAGACAACGAATCTTTTTTTTAAGATTAAAAAAAAAAATTATTTTAAATAGCAAATGACTAATCTTGAAAGGACGATGCTTAGGAAGCCCCAGTCAAAATCAATTTTCTACTGTTAAATTCAACTCATCAAAACTGATTGACAATTATTATATTTGATATCAAATTTTTTAAGAAGATATTCTAAAAGATTATAATATAGAGTAATTTAATTACTTATTTTAAAATAAAGTTAATAAAATTGCTCCATTTTGGTAAAATTAAAGTGTCTCAATTTTTATTTAATTTTTTCCCTTTAATTTATAAAATGAAAATATATGTAAGACAGAAAATAAATTTCTAAAAATAAAATTAATTAAACTAACTTAAAGTTGAAAAAAACTTTTAAAAAATTAATAAATGAACAAAAATTTAAAAATATATAAATTAAGGGGAATATTTGACAGGCAACTTTAAATCTGCCCTCCAAGAAAATATTTATAATAAATGTATTTTTTAAAAACAATTATAAATATAAAAATATAATAAATAAAAAAAATCCTTTCAAATAGGTTATTTATTTATTGCATGTACCTTACACTTATTCATAAAGATTCACAAATTATATTGAAAAAATAAATTGTGCTACATAATTTATTTTTTTGCAAATTATATTTAGGGAATTTTGACGAATCTGATTTCCTCTTTTGTATTGTTACAAAAAAAGTAGGGACAACAGTGACTTTTTAGCTTCTTTTGTCCATTTTCCGAGTTCATATATTTGCATCTTCAAAAATCAAAGGCAGATAAATAAGTTTTCAACTATGAAACTTTCTAAAGTGATGAACACAAACGTCTTTCCATTTGCTTGGTTTAATGTTCTGAACCACTCCTAATACTATATCAAAGCTGCATAATTTGATAGATGCAACATTCACCTAAGAAGTTTGAAATCTTTATGAATTTCATTCTAAGTCTGAACTCAGAATCAAAAATGCATGGCATAAAATTAAAAAAAATATATATATTCAGGGAATTCCACTTTCTTGTCAGTAAAATTTGGCCATCAAATTTTTGAGACAATTCAATATGCAATTGACAGCCAAAATGCTTTCAAAAGGCAAATATATTCAATTACTATAATTTAAAGACTATACCACATTATAAAGAGTGTGATATTTTTCTGTTGTATCATCATACAAAAAATCTGATAAATTTATGCATAGACTTAAAATATATAAATAAACAAATTTCATGCACACTGAAACATGCAAAAAATTAACATAAAAGAGGTAGTAGCATGCAATAGAGGAAAAAAAAATAATTTTAAAAATTCAAACAATGAAAACAAGTCAGAAACTCATCCAATAAACAAAAATTTACAGTAAATTAATTATAACAAAATAATAAAATAAATCGAAGCTCAAACAGGGAAAAATGTACCATTTAGCCCACAAACATCCTAATTTTCTATAATGTTTTAGAAAATATTTCTAGAGAACACTCATACCTTTTTTTTTATTTTACATAAATTTTACTTAAGACTTACACAATCTGCTTTCTAATTGCTTGAATAATATAGCACTAATTTTATTAATAAAACCAAACTGGCACAGCAATATAAACTATTTATATAATGAAGAATTTGTACCTTAAAGGGTTTGATAAGCAAAGTTTGATTTACAAACATTCTGCAAATAATTATCATTTTCAATAAAAGTTAGTATTTTTTTTAATCAAGAATATAAGATACAAAGTATATAAAGATCAATGGATACTTATTTGTTTACGATTCTGTAGTTTTGATATTTAAATTACACATAAATCATATGTAAAAATGGGGGGAGGAGCAATTTTCAGTACAATGCTTTACAAAGTATACTGGAATACTATAAAATCATAAAGATAAGTATAGTTGAATGCAAGTACAATGATAATTGAAGTTGATAGAAAATATTAGAAGTGAATAGATTTTATGTATCTTAAAGTTTTAGAAAGTACTTTTTAAAAAAATTATACAGATCATTATAATACAGGGTATTATTTAGCTTTAAAAATTTATTAATTACTTTTAGACATTAAAATCACCTACAGGGCTATTTAAATGAAAATGAATATAAAACTTCAAATTTTTTACCAAACTATCAACATCAAATACCATTGAATAAACAATAAGCAATTACAATAAATTAAAAAGTGCAGAAAGTAGGTTTATGTTTACCTTTTGCGGATTAATAGGTTTGCGGAAAAAGTACCATTCATCTTCGGTGACATTTGAAGTTAAAGGTATCTTCTATAAAAAAGGTGAGAATTAAATTCATGAAAAGAGAATAAATGCTTTTGAAAAGAAAAGAAAAAAATGCGTGCATGAAGAATAACGCAAATAATAATAACTTTGAAAAATGTTGCAGATTTGAGAGATAATTCTTGGCAATAACGAGATTAATATTAAAATATTAACTTATTTCTTCTCTAAATTAAAAAACAATATTTTTCAATATCATAATAGAAAGCATTTTGAAGCTGATTTGTTTCAGTAATGTTAACTTCAGAATGTACAACTTTCAACTCATTGACAGAAAAATAAAATAATGGATACCTTTCCACCCATCCCACACTTCTGAAAGCATTAAATCACTTCAGTAGATGTTAGGGGGGGGGACCTTTAACTAATAACAATTTAAACTCAAATATGTAAAAATTGAATTTATCTCTATAATCTCTTTTGTGCATATTGTACTAGAAAATAAAGGCCCAGTAAATAATATTTTATGGCCAATTAAATGGCATTCATGATATATCCTGAAGTTATTTATTTGACTTCAAATACAAGAACTTGCAGAGGGTGTTTTCTTTTTTTTTCCCCCTTCTCTTGTTAAAGAATGTTTAATTTGAAATTTCAGAAAAATGAGAATTTCTAAAGATTAGCAGGTTGACACTTAAATTTATCTGATAAGATTTAATAATTACAAGTTATGGTATTACATCTTTTGTGCCAACAAAATCCCAATAAGTAGTACCATTGTCAAAAATGGCAAATAACATGCCATGAAGTAGCATTGAAGGTCTCAAGATAAATAAACAGACTTATAGTTTCCATATATAAAAACTTCAATTAGAAATATATAAAATTAATACATTTATTTTGGATTTTCTTTTCATACAATTTAATTTAGAAATTAAAAACACTTCTATTTTAACTTATGAATTGTTGAAAACTAATTTTTCCTATACATTTCAAAGTCAGAAAGAAGCATTTCCCCCCCCCTTTCTTTTTGTTTAGAAGGCATTAGAAATGAGTTAGTAATTGCATTTTTTATTTCTCTTTTAAACAAGATTTGGTTTGGATCAGTCTATAATACTTTTTAAATATTTTAGTACTTTACCAACATTCATAAGAACAATGGTAAACTTCACATAAAAGAATAATTAATTTAAATAAATTACTGCAAATTCCCTAAAAGGTCTCCATGCCTCCAATTTATATCTTATATCCATATACTCCAAATGGGATCATCTGAGAACAGAAATGCAGAACCTGTTAACATCTTAATTTATTTTTAAAAAAATTTTTTAACATTTATTTGCAGACATGAAAGTTTTCCTTTGTTGAAACTTCAAAAAAAAAACTTACATTAAGTTTTGTTAAATATAAAATAATACTTAAACATATTAACAATTATCAATAAAAAAATCCAAAAAGCTTACTCGCAAGCCCTTTGAAAGTCTTCTGATTTGCCTTTCAGCTTCTAAATATCGAGATTCACAAATATATACATCTTGCTCGGGAACTTCGGTTGGGCGCTCTGTATACGAAATTAAAGTTATTAGAATTTCACACTGCACACATGTTAGCAATCAGTTTAAATCAGTTATACTTATGCTTTAATATATTGACTGACTTGTACAATAATCTTTATATTCTAGCACAGCACAGTGTCCTATAACACTGAGTAAAGGATTTGTGTCCTCAATAGAGCTCAGGAACACTTCTTGACGGAAAAACAGCCTTGTAGGTGGATGCTGAACTTCTTGAGGAGTTACAAACCATGGCCCATGGAAGAAGGCATTGCCCCTGAAATCATTTAAGTCGACAATAATGTATTTAAATTAATTAATATGATTCAATTTTCAAATTAAAAATAAATTTGTTTAACTATATATATATATATATATATATATATATATATGCTCATTTTTTCTTACTAGTTTAAAAATGTTAGTTCTATTAAACTTTTTTCAAATGAGAAGAAACAATACTTTGTTTTCATAAGAAATGTCAAACTTCAAAGCAATTTTTTGGAGGGGGAGAGCAGCAATCAATTATTGTTCAAACAAAAATATAAACTCACATCTTGTCAATCCACATCCTGTCTATTCTGCCAATAAGAGATTTATTGTGTTCTGTTCGCACATAACAGCAGTCACCTGAAAAAGTAAAAAATATTTTAAGTATAAGAGACTTTTTATAAATAATATTGAATCATATCAAAATATTTCTAACTTAAATGATTTCTCAAACAATTTATACAATTACACATGCAATAATTAAAAGGATTATATTAAACAAACATTATTTTTTCTTTTGTTTCACAATATAATACATTATTTCTATATTAATATTTCTATTCCAAACTGGGAATTCAAACACGTTCATGAGTTTAATATGAACAGCAAAATTTGATACATAAAAAACTAACACGCAAATATATCCATTGATGTACCTTTATATAAAATACAGTTATAAAATAATTTTGAAATTATAATTTTAATAAAATAAAATAAGCATCAAAAATGAAACTGAGTAAAACTAAATAACCTAAAAATTAAATTAAATTTTTAAAAACTAAAATTATTCACCTACTGTAAGAACTGGGTAAAGAGGTTCTAAAATATTTTTGCTAAAATAAATTTGTTTCATGTAACTAAAATGATCATTATTTTCCTTAAAATTAATTTTTCACAGCTCATTTAAAAGCAGCACATGACATTTAAAGTAATTTTCAATGATATGCAGACAGCAAATATAGATTCTCATGTTTCCCCTTCCAAATAATATCAATATATAATAAGATTTGACAGAATCTGGTTTAGAACTTGAAACCTCATCTTTGAAGGCAAAATTTGCTTTTTAGGTTACAATGTTTCTTAATTTTATATAAAAAAATTTAAGTCTGAAATTTAAATCAAAATATACTATTTTTACTGTATTATATTTAAGAAACAACTATACATAGTTTACACTCAACATTTGTTTTTTCAAACAGCATATTAGAAATGTTGTACTGAATGTGACTATTCCAGATGTGCTTGCATAGCATCGATGAACATTATCTGGCAAACTTATCCTAGTTAGGATTAAAACATTGGATAACTATACAAAAAAAATGATCTTAAAACTAAATTTAGAATTCTACAAGAAAGTGAAATTCATCTATTCATTTTACCGAGCTTATATGTCCCTGATGGAATTGTGTACTGTTCATAATAAGTTGCTCCTTCATCAGGGTTTTGCACTTCACAAATTAAATTCTGTAATTGAAAATAACAATAAGCAATATCAAACTAATAAAAATTTGTTATCAACACATTTACAAAAAATTATAACAATTACATTAAATTGGCAATGCACATAGTTTGCAATGATGGCCAGCAATCATGACAACAATAATAATAACAAAAAGGTATTGAGAAAAAAATAATAGAGTCGTATTCAATTACATACATGGCTAGGAGCATAAAAAAAGGGCATTCCATTAAAAAAATTTATTTTACCTAAGGTATTAAGAAATATTTTTTTTAACGTATGCATTAAAATTGCTTTTACAAGAAATTTAAAAAATGATTCATAATCTAGAACAGAGTTTCCCAAACTTTTTTGTGTCGTAGACCCCTTGCCATGTTTTTCCGTATTGAATAGACCCCCTACTTACCTGATATTGATTTCCTGTAAATTTCTAACTGTAGTGAAGTTTACTGTTAAAAACTTAAAGTAAAAACACATGTTAATTTATACATTTATTAATTGAATTTAAATTTATACTACTCAAAATAAAATTTCGTATCTATTATGTAAAATCTATGTAACATGAAATACACATAAAATAAACTAAAGTAAGCAAAAAGTCAATATTTTTAATGAGAAGCATGAGCCTGATGCTTTAACAATAAATTATCAACATTTGGCGGCAATTTTGTAAGGGTTAATCTTAAATCTCCTCGGCTAATGATGTCCAGTCTGTTTCTTTTATTCGTTAAGAGATTAGTAACAGCGCTAAACCCCTTTTCCACTAGGTTTGACGATGGAAAGGAGATTAAAAATTTCCTTGCTATATTCCATAATACGGGATAAGTAACGGGTATGTTGCAAAGAAGCCAGAATTGCTGATATCCGTTTTTAAACTGAGCCTTAAGTTCTTCGTTTGTACTTAGTTCTGAGTAAATAGGTACTATCAGTGTATGTGTTGAGATTTACTATCTTGGATCCCCATTTTCATTTCATGGACCCCCAAATTTTTTTTTCGCTGACGTAGACCCCTTGCAGGTTGTCATAGACCCCTAGGGGTCGATATAGACCACTTTGGGAATCACTGATCTAGAATTAATTTTAGCTGTTTTTGACTTTTCATTAATGGCAAAGTTTGCACCTTGATTGATTAGACAAATGCTAAGATTAGACTAAAGCAAACATTTGCAATTTGCTGCAATGCAAAAAAAGATTTGTTGAAAAGGAGGAGAAAAAAAAATACAATATATATTGCTTGATTTTCATGCATTGACAAAAAATGTTACAATAAATAAATAAATAACCCTCATGTAATGGATAATACAGAAATCAGATCTATTATTTTATATTATTTATTAGACATATTCTATTATGCCCCAGCTAAAAATAGTCTGCAGTGAAAATTGTTTTATAGATGAATGACTAAACACTATTAAAGAATTATTTCTTAAAACCAATCCCTCAAATACTCTTTTTTATGTATTAAAAACAGAAATTACATATTTAAACAATACAATAAACATTAATATATTAGGAATCAATAATAATTGTTTCTTCCAAATTCTGCAAATTTAATTCATTTATGCATAAAATAATCATTTTCTAATACTTTATTTTACTTTTTTGGTAAGCACACGTGAATAGCTAAATCAATCAATCATATTATTGCTAATTGCATTTAAATAATTCAATACTATATATTGTTAAACATTTTATACAACAAACAGAAAACATAGAATACAGATATAATTGATATTAATTATTTTACCAGAAGTTACATTCAACAGCAATGCTAAAAAAGAGATGTTTTGAGAAAATGCTACAATGAGAAAAAAAGTTTTAAAAAGAGAAATATTAATGTTGTTTTTTTTTTACATTTAAAAATTTTAAATATAAGAAATTAGAAGCAAATGCAAGTACAGAAGATATAATAGATTAGTTAATTTTATAGCAGAAAAGGGCATTTTTGAATATAGACAGCATGGTAAAATTCAAAGTAATATTTTTTTTTAATTAAAGAAATTAAGTATATGAATGTAGAAAGTCTGCAAATGCCCACCCAAAGAAGCTGCAGAGTCAATCCAAATAATCTGAATATCACTGCCTATTTCTTTTCCTATTGTTTTAAGTGCAATAAATGATTGAATACCACCTATGGTGGGAGCTTTTTTCATTAGAGATGCTCACCCTAGGTTTTCCCACAGGTAGGTTTTCCAAGAACACTCAAATGATGTCCAATTATGCATTTGCTTAAGATTTATCAACTAACCAGAAATCTGTTTCATAAAACAGCCAGCAGCCTCTAAACTATCTGGTAACAATGGGTTGCCATTGCATTTTTGAGGAAAGTGGGTTTTTTTAGGATATTAGAATTAAAATGACTTTAGGAACGAGGCTGTTCAAAACAAATTATGCTATGTAAAAGCTACAACATATAATTTAATAGCAAAGATGGACAATTTTTCAATATGCATTATAAATATCTATGTAGAATTCCCTTCGCTCATACATACAGTGAACCATATATTATTAAAAACTTTATAGATAATTTATCTTTAAAAAAAAGAGAGAGAGAGATAGAGAAAGAACTCATTGACTTTCAAATAAGTGGGGGAAAAAACTTACTGGTCTGGGTTTCACAACAACATCTAAATCAGGTTCATCATCATTACTTTCATCTTTTGGTTTTTCAAATCCATCTTTAAATACAGATGGAACACGTATTGGGTCGACTGGTTCTTCTCGAGGGACAATATGTACATGATTGTTAGCAGTAAAATTCCATATCTGAAAAATAAAGAACCTAATATAATACATGTATACAGGGTAACATTTATTTACATAATTTGATAGTCAAATAATTTTCTGGAAATTTTTTTTTTAAATCACTATTGCCACAAAAGTAAACACAATTTTCACCAATTCTTTTATTATCAAGAGAGTGTCTACCAGATAAAACTTTTATAATTCTTTTTGTTTCTTGAAATTCAAATTTAACTCATTTATGTTGAGGAGAAAAAAGTTTGTACAGGAAATTAAGGTACTGAACAAGTTCAACTTCTATGCCCAATAAATATGAAAGCTTGCATGCCAAGACTATTATAAGCATGTAAATATAATATGAAAGAACTGAAGTGAATTGACAAACATGCTTTCAGAGCTGGACATTTTTAATCCCTTGTGATTTAAATGCTAAGAGAAACAATAACATGTTCCACATATTGTTAAAATGTTCAAAATATACAGTCAACAGAGAAGCGCTCTAAAAAAAAAAAACTTAATATTGAAGAGACGCACATTCCTTTTGCATCAAGTTCTCACAAGCAAACATAATCTAAGCATCTTTCTCAAGCTCTCAAGAATTTTGATATCCATTAACTGTAACTTTTTTTTTGCTCCTATGGGATTACAACCTTTGTTGCTATATCCCAGATTATTAATATTTAAACTCAATACAAAAAAAAAGAAACTCACTAAACCACACGTTTTTTGATGAGTATTTATGTACCTTAAACAATAAATATTAATTGGTCTTAAATGATTAGTATCAAAATTGAATAAATTTTCCCATTTATAGAATTAAATATTTACCATGTTTTCCTTAAAATTAGCTTGTAGCATTAAAACATACCTTATTAATCCTACAGGCTTATGATAAATAAATTTATGCCAATTTATTTCATTAGAGAGAATTAATGCATTTAAATTGTATGTGTCCATGTAAAAGCTTCAAGTTTTGACAGTTGCAAAAACAGTTACTCAAAGAAAAACTACTAAATTTTTCTTATAAAGTTAGAAATTCAATTTTCTGCTGATCTTCTAAGAATGCAGAATTTCAACAGGGATAACTGCACTTTAAAGTTAAATTAACCAGTCAATGATTAAGGATCAAATTAATGTGCTATTATTTATAATATATTTTTGTTCAATTTCAAATTTACTTATTGTATAAAAAGAAATTAAAGAAATGAACTGTCTATCTCAACAAAACTTAATACATTTTCAGAAAAAAATGCATTAAATTATTAATACCCTAAAATTAAAAGAATCTTATAAACAACTGTTTTAGAGTCAAAAATGATTTATATAAAATTCTGAACAAAGGAATTAAGTTTCTTCAATTGAATCCTTTATAAATTGTAAATATTAAACATACTGATAACAGGAATGTGATAGACCAAAAGGCACAAGAAAGGAAATCCAAAAATCCAATACACAAAGAAACAACATGAATGAACATTCACGTTCATTCAAATGTTGAATGAACATTCATGCAACATTTGGGCTATAATGCACAATTATAGCCCAAATGGTTTTATATTAAAGTTAAATCTTGAAATTAAGTACACATTTAAATATATGTACATAGAATAAATATGAGAGGGGGACAGTATTTTAACCTAAATAAGTCTTGCTACCATACTTTATCAAAACTTTCTTTAATGATCAGAGGAACATTCATAGCATATCTTAGACATATTAGAGCCTTCTTTTTTTACAGATCTTTTGTTGACAAGACTCAAATAGTATTTTCTAGTCTGCTTTTCAGTATCAGTCAAATTGGTACAACCAGCAACTTTATCAACAAAAATCAGATAAGGAAAAAAAAATTGAAATCTGTGACTTCATTTTTCCTGATGTATATGTTCCCCTGCAACTTGACATATAAAATACGGAAGGATGTTCAGCAAGCAAGGAAGCACGTCTATTTTCTTTTCTACCATCAGATAAAACTGTAGATTGTTGTTAAAAAAGTGGGAAGAGATAAGAAATTCAAAAAAAAAAAAAAAGTATAAAATGAAGAATCACATCCATGGGATAAAAAGATTCTAATTGACTTGAATTATAGATATGTTTGGCAGATATTTTGTATTTGTAATTGCATATCAAAGCATGTCGTTGATGATCAAGATTTGAATCTTTGATATTTGAATTTCAATTTCATATCTGAACTTAGAAATATATATATCACAAAATGAAATAATCAAAAAATGCATCTTGAATATACAATGTACAAACCTCATAGCTGCAGATATTTTACAAGCAAAATATACAAACAGAGATCATTTCAAAACATAGCATCATCAATGTAAGAGAACATGTTGCAAAATTGAAATCCTCCATACATTTAAAATAAAGAGAGGAACCCCCCTCCCCCAAACTCAGTATTAAAAAAAAAGCTGAATTCCATAACATAATGAACAGCACCAAACATAAGTACCATAAGTAAAAAAAAAAAAAAAAAAAAAAAAGATTGATTAATTAAATGCTAAAATAAATTTACACAGAAACGTGCTGGATATAGAAAAAAAAATTGCAGTATTATCCTAAAGAAGAAAAATATTCAATTTCAAGAATCATAACATTTGATTCTAAAACAGCAGAAATGTGAAACTCCAGAAAAAAAAAACCCAAAGAATCAATTGCCATGGTCTAACCACTAATCCTTATTTATATCTTTTTAATTCAAATAGAAACTCTTGATCCCTAGATATATCATCAGTCAAGGTCCCTACTCACTGTCTGAAAATTTCCTTCCAATATAGTAAATTAAACTCAACCAGAATAATTTTACCAATTTTCACTATCAACATGAGGAGTATGCAATTTTGAATTGTATTCAATCAATAAGAATGTTATATCAATACTGTGCAAGTACAGTTTAAAATAAATTATATTTTTCCTGTGATAAGATGTAGCTCATCAAAATTAATTAACACATCTCTTATTGAAAATAGACCCACTGACCACCATGTTAATGCTGTTAGTTTAATCATGTGAAGCGATTTTAATGAAATGCATCATATCAAACAAAAGAGCATTACTTTAAATAAAAATATTTTATTCAAACAGTTAGTTACTTCTCAAAAGAAATTAATTACTTTTTTATAACATAAAAAATAACCATCAAATAATTTGCTTATATTTATCTAAATAAGATTTAAATTTGATTTGGGTTGAGAGTTATTTAGCTTCTTTTCAAATATATGTTTGCATGAAGCATTTAAATAAATCATTTAATGGATTTTTTCTAAAAAATTGTAACATGATCAACAGACACAGAAAAAAAAAATCTAATTATGGCTATTTATGTCATTACAGAATAGATAGATTAATATAATTTGATAAGACCTTAGAAATGAATTGAACACTATTTTAATTTCTTTTTTGGTTGAAGTATTCAATGAAAATAACTCATAACTGCTTGCTCCTTCTTTATAATTTATAAATTCCAGTATATTCCTCAATTGCAAGAACTAATAAATTGTACACTTTACTAATAAAATGCATATGTTTATTGTTGTCACATGAAATAATGAGTGACATCAGATAATTAAATACAGTAATTACAAATTAAACTTGGTCATCACAAGAGAGAGAAAGAGAGAGAGAAACATGCTCTGCCAAAATATTTTAACTAAAATGAATAAGAAAAAACATGAAAAGGTAGTTTTTTTTAACAGTAAATTTATTGTACAGCAAAAACCAAAACCAAATAGTGCCTATTCATAAATTAAAATTAAAAATTTAAACATAAAAGTAAAATTTGTTAAAAAAAATGATCATATATTTGCAACCCTGGATAAAAATTACTGCCACCTTTGTGTTTAAAGTTACAATTGTTCGGGAATTTCTCAAATGTGTTATTTTCATTTACTGTAGAAGAAAATATTACTTTAATGATAAATGTCCAGGCAAAGGAGCCAAACAAGCATCGAATTAAAAAAAATATTAATAATCACACTGAAGATGGAAAGTCTGTGCCAGAAACATCAGAGAATGTACTTAATTAATTCACTGAATGGTTCATAATATCATAAAATGCTCCAAAACCAATAATCAGGTGGAAAGTAAGCCTAAGAACAACCCATAATAAGATTTCCATGCAAACAATATTTAAAAAGTAAAGTAAATCTGTTCCTTACTGAAATAAAACTATATATTGTAGCTTTAAATTTTTTTTTTAAGTTGGCAAAAAAAAAAAAAAAAAAATCACTTTAAGGTAGATCTCAATGGAAGAAAAATCAGGCAAAAGTCTTTCATAAGAAAGCAAAATCCGAATAAGATTTAGTAACAACTGGTGATTTACATATGCCTGGTATGGGAAAAAGGTAAAATGAAGAGTTTTATCTGTAATCAATAAATATGATGCAAAAGACAGCAACCATTTGCATACCCCCCCCCCCCAAAAAAAAGAATTGTATTTTTCTGTTAGAAGTTAACTATTTATTATTGGTTGCTTATAGAAAAATAGTTGTTTCAAATGGGAAACTACATTAAATGCAATAAAATAATCATTTTAACAAAAATATGCCCAATAGAAATATTTATTAAAATGTTGCAAAAACATTTTAAATGTATTACATAAGAAAAGTGAAATGTTGTTACAGAAAATTTCATTAATATTTTTGCATTCTAAAACATTTATGCATATTTATTATTTGCTTATCAGATATTTTTTACACTTGGTTTCTAGGGTTGAGATAAATATTCTACAAAACAAAATCCCCAATATTTTTTCTAAAAGCTCATAAACAATTTCCACAAATTTGAAAATAACATTAAAACATTTTCATTAACAAATAACATTAAAAGATTTTAACATAATAAATTAAATAATTATTATTTAACATTAAATTATAACAAATAACATAATAAGAGGATGCATTTGCCAGAAGAATTTCTTTTAATGATATTACAATCAAACACTGCCACAATAATTATAATTTTGCACAGTAATTTTATCATAACTATAGAGTGTATATATAGTGTTTTACATTCTTAGCTAAACATTGTATCATCAAAACATAATCTGAATACTAAGAAGAAAATTTAGGGAATTCAAACATTAATTTAAACTATTAATGAAGAGTAACGTCATTCAGTTATGTTATTTGGACTAAAGATATTGTAATAGTTCGACAGAAGTAAGATATTCATGCATAGATTATTCTAATTGAAAGAGTAAATAGAATTATGAGTTAATTACAATTCTAAAGTGATGTATACAAGGCAAATTTAATAAATTGACTTCTTTTTCATGTTGAAAATAATTTATTAGCCCACAAATATTTAAAAATATATATTGAAAATCACTTCCAAATAAATTGAAATGCAAAACTGCCGAAAAAAGTTTTAAATAGTTTTTCCATCCTTAAATATTTGACCTTTCTTACATAACCGAAAAAATAATTCAGAAATTGGTAATTTTAAACTGTATTCTACTTTATTCAAATTCAATCACTTCGTGATTTTTTAAAATCATCTTTTGCTTTTTTATAATACTCAAAAATAATAAAATATTAAATAAAGATCTTTTATAGTTTAACTATATATGTCATAGATAATAAATGATGTTTTAAAAATTTATTATATTGATTTTTTTCATGAATGAATTCACTAACCAGCCTCAAACAAAACATTACAATTTGTCATCATGTCACTTCTCTGGATAAACAAAAAAAATTTCATTTAAAAAATTTATCTTATTTTTCACCAATACATCAATATGTATTTTTAAATTCCAAATATTGGGCAAGTGCAAAAGATCTATCCGTGTTTGGATATGCAATGGAATTAACGTCACATATCACTGTAACGACGCAAATCGTCAGCCAATCTAACAGGTAGATGCCTTACATATCTAATACTATAATACGAGAAATGGTTGTCAAGTCGAAAATCGCCCCAGAATTAATAAACTCCGGTAAACTTGGGGGTCTGGGATTTTTGGCCACGAGGAATCGATTGACGCCGGTTTTGAAGTGCTACGGTCGAGCAGTTCGGAGTTACAGATAGGATATTTTCAAACTTTATTAGTTCGCCATAATGGCTACTTAAATTATCAAGCGGTAACGTGCTGCCATCTATAGCCAATATGGCGAACTAATAAAGCTTTATGTTTATGCTGTTATAGGTTTATAATATGTTTCTTATCTATCTATATAACTAATACTATAATACGAGGAATGGTTGCCAAGTCGAAAATCACCCCAGAATTAATAAACTCCGGTAAACTTGGGGGTCTGGGGTTTTTGGCCACGAGGAATCGATTGGCGCCGGTTTTGAAGCGCTACGGTCGAGCAGTTCGGAGTTACAGATAGGATATTTTCAAACTTCATTAGTTCGCCATATTGGCTATAGATGGCAGCACGTTACCGCTTGAAAATTTAAGTAGCCATTATGGCGAACTAATGAAGTTTTATGTTTATGCTATTATAGGTTTATAATATGTTTCTTATGTATGTATATATGTTTGGTTTTTCTAAATAAATTTGTCAAAAATATTGAACTTCAACACACTTCAATCTTTACTTTTACTTTACCTTTGTATAGAATAGTTCCCTTTCCAAACTCTAACTTTGTTTAGAATAGTTTACAATGGTGCCCTTTAACCGGTTATCTTTTCACCAATGGTTTCACAAATTTTCTTATGGCATGTATTGTTTTGATAAATCACAATTGGAAATTTAAATCTTCGAGTTAGCTTCGATCCCTGTTTTCTCCAAGCGGAGCTCGGTCACCCGCTGGTAAATAAATGTACCAGGTCTTATAAAGTTAATCATCTAAAAAAAAGTCTCAGATGGTGTACATGGAAAGCGAGAAAGAGCACATAAGACATTATTATACGATTTTGATAAAAAAGATTACGGCAGCCATATTATGTATATAATGTTTATCATTATGGGGAGGATGCACATGCCATCTATGGTTTAATAAATACACAGAAGGAAACAGAAGCTGCCAAGATCAGGCTAATAGTGGATGGCTATCACACACTGGAGAAGACAATATTGATGAAATCATAAGGAGAACAACCCGAAAATGCAAGAATTATAGGAAACTTTCAATGTACAGAATGTTTCTCTCACTGATTTATTTTTGAAAACAGAAAATTGAAAAGTAAGAGTCTGGGTATGACATATACATGGAGAATGGCTTTTGCCAGTGTCTTTAGTGATTAAGAAGTGGAAATTGAGCGATGATAACTGGAATGTGCTTCTACCAAGCAGAACCCTGAAACTAAGAGATAGAGACTAAAGTGTGCCGTCCAAAGAAATCTGAGGAAAGAGCACCAAACCAATGGTGCACATATTCCAGGAGTTTCAAAAACAATTGTTTCAATAAATACCATCCACAAGGAAGCACATTTGCTTGGTTTCTACAGTTGTGCTGTTGCACATAAGCTTTTGATCACAAAATCAAAATGTGTTGCTCATGCTGCAAGGCCCGTTAAAAGCAGGCTGTACAAGAATAAAAATGGGTTATCTGGAATGATGAAAAAAGTTCAATCTCTACCAGTCAGACTGCAGAGCCTGGGAGTGTTGCATATGCCTAATTTTTATATGCTTAAAGCATTACATAATTTAATTTTTTATGCAAGAAACCTATAGTACAGTATTTTTCAAAATAGATTCATGACATTATAAAATTTCTCTTGTTTCATTGTATTTGTTATATAAATAATGCTATTAATGAACGACTGAATCTTCAACAAACCTAATTATAAATTTAATCACTGTGTAAATTTTACCAATTGTTTGTGATTAAAAAAACAATTTGTAAAAAGTTATGTTGTAAAAAAGTGAAATTTGATTTGTGGTCAAACCAAAAATTGATAAAATTTAAAAATCATAAATGGAATATTCACAACAAAATTTTGTAAATGAGACTTTAACATCAATTACATGAAAATACAAAAGAAAAAAAAATTACATAGCCCATGAACTTGCTAATTTAAAATAAAATTAATTTCATACACTTATTTTTCCTTAATAAGCAAGATAATTAATAAATAAAAAAAGCATCATAATTCTATTAAAAAGCCAAAAAAGGGAGTAGGGTTGATTAAATAAAGTATTAAAAGTTTTTGAATAATTTTGTGCATAGAAAAAAACATTAAAAAAATGTATATATGATTCAAAAGTAAAACTGAAAATCTTGTATATATTTTTTTACTTACATTATGATATTGATTAGGTGGAACCTTTATGAAATCAATTTATTGAATTCGAACAGTTTGAGTCTTTATTCAACAAAATGTGGCAAAGTAACTGACATATTTCATTAAAGAATAGAAGTTAATTAATTTCTTTTTAATTTTTGTCTATGATTTCAATTATAACATATTTTATAACGCATATTTTAATTGACATTTTTTTTTTTTTTACAATGACAAGCAAAATATATGCTTAAGCAAGGAAAACGACAGTGAGAATTTGCTCATTTGTTTACTGTGTCTTGGCAAATAGTGTCTGACGCAATCGTTTCAAACAGCTTGACATTGATGATCAAAATCCCGGATGAACGAAAACGTATGGTAAACACTTTTAATAACTGCAAGGTTATCAAAAAGATTCGATGAAATTCGAAGGTTTCCATTAGAATGATTGCCCGTGAATTGGAAAGAAGGGAACAATCAGTGCAATAAATGGTGAAAACAGAACTTGGACTGAAGTCTTACAAGTTCCAAAATTTTCAACTTATTGAAGTAAGCAAACTCATGCAGCTTCAAAGATACCAAAAACTTTTAAAACAGACCATATGTCAGAGCTGGCAGAATTTCTTTTTTCAATAGTAAGTATTACACTATAAACTTATAACAACCAAAATTTTCATTTAAATATCTAAATTTTAAAATTTTATGACAATTTTTATAAAAATTTTAATTTTAATTTATGATATGGGGACAGCTCTAGTAGTAAAATATTAGTGATTGCATATCTTTCTAGTTCACAGAATTTATACAAATGTTTCTTTTTGTATATTGAATGAAATTAAATGATTTAAAATAATCAAAGACAAGATGAAAAATTGGGACATTTTGGGATTTTTTTTTTTTTTTTTTTTTTGAAAAATTAGATGACAAACTGAAAAATTAGGGTGCTTCTAGATTTAAATCCCTCTCCCTACCTCCCCCAAACTAATCTAAGTATAAAATTCACTCTATTTAAAGAGGATATTAAAATCAAGCATTTTATATAGGTAAACTTTAAATGTGACACTATTTGCAAAATTAGAATAATTTTCCAAACTTAAATTTCTACACATAGGAAATCAATTTTCAGGAAACCTCTTCATTCTTTAAGATTATTCTCAATTACAAATACAGACTTACAAAAATTAATAAAAAGGAAGGAAAGAAAGAACATACCCTTAAGTATATTTTTTTAAATTCAAAAACATGATTATTTTCTGTGTCTTTTTGTCCCCCAAACTGCAGATTAATTTAATTAATATCTACATTCACTTTAAAAAATAATCAAATATGATTTCAAAATTATACAATTTGTGAATGTGTGCAATGATAACTCTTAATCTAATTTAAATCTTGACTTCCTTATTTTTATCTCTTTTAAATTTACTAATTTCATTTTAAAACGCTCTCTTATTTCCTGATCCAATTCCTACTTTTATATTTAATTAATTCAACATGAAATATATAAAACTGCTTACTTCAGAAGGTTTTCATGCTCCAAGTAAAGGGATAAAAATCCATCATGTTTCCACCATTTTTTTAAAAATACCAAAATTTTCCTATATGACACATGCCAAAGAAATCCCTACTAAAATCTTATAGCAATCGCTAAAAGGTGTTTTTTTTTTTTTCTTTTTGTCTATTTTGCACTTCTGCTCTTGTGTCACTAAGTAGTTTGACATTTTTCTTAGCATTTATACATTGTGCATAAATTATGCCTCCAGTAATAAAATAAACAATAGTTTAAAATTTCATCTATTTGCCCAAGCAACTGTTAAAATATGTTTTACCTTATATTATATAAAAGTGTGTTTGGTTGGAATTTTATGGACTAAGTTTTTCAAATATCTATATAGATTTTTCAACAGAATTATGATGCACAAGAAACAAAAATATTTTTAATACATTAGTTAATTAAAGTTCAATAGAGCTCTTTTATAGTGCTAGTGAGTTAAAAGAAATGTAATCCATGAATTATAAAATAAAAAATAATTAAAAGAACCAATTCCTTGATCATAAAGCTAAGGGTTAAATTTCAAAGTTATTTTTTTAGACTATTTATTAAAAGAATTGCATTAAACTCTTGTTAATGAAATGTTACATTTTAAAAGAAAAAGTGACTCTTCAAATACATTAATAACAATACATACTATTAAAGCCACTTACTTTTTTAATGTCACTTACTTTAATCTTTTTAAATGCTTTTGCTTTGGCGGAGTATCTAGATTCACAAACATATACATCTTTAAATTCAAACTCCTAATGCAGCAAAAGAAAAAGGGGAATTAATTAAGTACTCAAATGGATAAAAGGAAGAAAAATCAGACAGTGAAAGATAATAAAATTGCAACTTACAAGAGGTCTGAATTTGAAATAATCTTTCACAAACATGACATAGCACTTCCCAATTACTTGGTTCAGGGGAGTGCTGTTATAATTATCACTTTTAAATACTTCCTGAAAATAAAAAAATGTTACATTAAATGCATGGCACAAGCTGAAGCATTTCAGTATAAATGCATTGAAGAACAGAAGACTGGAATTAGAAAAAAAAGTAAGTGACCAAATTATAAAATATATACCAAACGAAAAAATCAGTACAATTTTGCCACTCTCTCCTTTAGGACAGAGTTATATAATTTGTTTTTAATACACAGAATTCTATCAAGCATAATGACACCTCAAATATTCCACATTAGAATTTTTGTTTTTTGCTATGTTCTAATAGAAGAGCCCCCTCCACTGAAAAGGGAGGGCCTACTTTTTTTTACCACTTCTAGTCTTCAAATATTTAATACTTAAAAAAAAAAAAAGAATCTAACTTTTCTCTAGTTATAACACTTTTCATGCTCTAACAACTTTCTGCATACCCAAATATACGCTTTCATATTTGAGTATGACACAAAAAATACTAAAAAAATAAAATAGAATTCTAAATTATGATAAATTTATTATTATTATTTTGCCAAATTCTAAATTTAATCACATAAAGAAACTGATAACATATTTTAAGATCCACAGTTAAGAATCAAATAAAAAATAAGATGGCATTGAAACAGATAATGTCAGAATGTAATTGCTGAAAATATATAAAAATAACAACAATTATAAAATAAAATAATTTCAGAAATTAAAAACATTTTATACAGTTAGGAATTTAAAATTGACATTTTTGCAGTCTTTCATTAGATTGAGTTAAAATGTTTTTTAAATGATCCAACATATCTAACATTAAAAGGAAGAAATTATCAGACTTAATTTTTAAAATAATTAATAATCTACCTTATATATAAGATTGTTAAAATTAGTACTGAACGTTAAGACAAATGCAATTTAATTTCACGAATATAATTCCATTTTTTAAAGATCATCACAACAAGTATTCCACTTTCATCAGTGATACAGTTAGTAATTGATAACATTCTACTATTAACTTCAATTACAAATAATCACAATTACTACCATTTAGAACTTTACTAATCTACAAATTCACTTACAAATCTGAGAAATTCTGATATAAAAAATGATAATTCAACTTAAAATCCAAAATCCAATAGATTTAAATATTGCAATAATTTAAACATAGATTGAGGAAGTTACTTTTTCTAGGAACTTGCGAGTCGCCAAGTGAAAGGTTTCATTTGGTCTGTAAAACCAGCAGCCATACAGCCACTGCTCTCCTAGATTATCACGCCAAAGCTTTTCTACATGCATAATATGAGGATCCATTCCTTTTTCTCTATAAGTAAAATAGATTTAAATATTTTTCATTTAATTTTTCTGAAATTATGATATATATATCTCCTTTTATTAAATAAAATATATGTATATATCTATCAAAAACAAAGAACAAATTTAATGTACTTTTATTGCTAAAAGCAATTAAAAATATATGTATATATCTATCAGGAACAAAGAACAAGTTTCATGTACTTTTATAGTTAAAAGCAATTATTTAATTCTAAAAATAGAATGATAAATACTTGTTAAAACTGACATTAGTCCCCCCCCCTTTCCTCCAGCTATACTAATAAATTTATATTACCATACATTAGGGGGGAAAAGACTAAAAAAAAAAAAAAGAAAAAGAAAAAGAAACAACTCATACCTTGGTTCTATGTATACAAAATCTCCAACATAATATGTTTCTGTTTGAAATGTTGCACTGTCTGAACTAGATATTTCATTTGTACGAGTTTCTTCCTGTAATAAAAATACAATATATCAATACACAGAAAATTTTCCTTATTAACTTCTTTTGTCAGAAAATTTTTTATGGTTAAAAATGTGAGAACAAAATATTGATTTTTGATGAAAATACTGACACATACAAACAATATTCTTAATCACCAAACAGTTTTCCTAATTAAACTGTTTAGGTTTTGTATCAGAATCATTATTTAGAACGTAATATTGATTTTTTGAAATATTTCATAATTAATGGTATTTTTTTTTGAAATCTCGATTTTCAATAAAATCTTTTGAAAAAAACTTCATAAATTAAAATTAAATTCATATTTCCTGTTGAAATTTAATGTAACAACTTTTTCATACCTTTCATAACAGAAAATAAGCATTTTTTTTCTTTTAATATAATTTTATAGTGGTACTAGTGGAAATTTTTTATTACATATCTATACTATTTTCATTGTTCAACAGCAATATGTTCAGAATAGAGCATTTTTTTATTTTAAACTTTAATTAATTTTTATGTATTTTTAATACAGTATATTTTAATTTTTACATTGATAATGCAAATTAATCCGAACAATAAATAATCCACCTTTTCCTGTTTAGGTTCCAGCTCTGCTTCTTGCTGTTCTCTAGGCAACTTTTGAGCTCGTAACGTCTCCACACTTGCTTGTAAGTCTGCCTCTGTATATTGCAATGCTGGTGAAAGCAGAACTTCTCCGTTTTTACAAAGAACATCTCTACGTTTGATGAAGAAGGATTGCAATTCTACAGAATCCTCAAAAACTTGAGAATCTGTTCGGCTGTTATGACGAACATGTTCAAAGACATCAAACATGTCTTCCTGAAACCGATCTAGACGCTTGTATTTTCCCTAAAAAATATTAATATAGTATGTTATACAATTTATGTGAGTAGGAAATTTTCTAACTGAATAATAATAAAAACAAAGAAAAGTAAAATTACCTTGTCTAGATTTCTTTTTATCATGTCCAGATTTAAGACTTTCCTGAAAAAAAAAAGGAAATCAATACAACCTAATTTGAACCGAACTAAAATTGTATCAAAAAAAAAAAATAATAATAATTTGGCATATTAGATACATATACCAAAAATAGTAAATCTATTCCAAATATTTAGTATATATGAAGGGTTTAAAACGACTTTAAGCAAAAATGTTTTTTGTCTAATAAAAATAACACACAAATATAGACACACATTTTATATTTAGAAGTTCATTTTTGAAAAAGAAAAAAAATTATACAATTTTGCAAGAAAAAAGTAATTTCAAAATTTTAATAACTAAGATTTATCCTTATTAATACACTGAATTTTTTTAAAACATAAAATGGAAAGATGTTTAAGAATTTCTATATAATAATAAATGAATTCATCAGCAAACTTTGCTTGATTTCCAATAGTACATTACATTATTACACCAAAACAATTTTCATAGTTCAATCAAATGTTAATTCACTTCTTTTCCATTGTTGAAAGTTAAAGAAGTAACTTCATTTTATATTTGTCTAGTTTACAAGATAAATAAAAAAGTGAAATACAAGTCATAATATTGTGCAATTTAGAAAACAAACCAAATATTCAGATTTTTAAAAGCACACTGATTTATGGGGTTGACTTCTTTAAAAAGTTTCATGTATACAATAAACAAAACTTAACTAAGACAAATAAAACAACTCAGCTTTAATGTCAGAAATTTGCAAAATCATCGACATGAAGCCATGTCTAAACAATGCACCTTAAATCAAATATAATTAATATTTCCAACTGGTCATCAGAAATACAGAAATAATAGCATAAGATTCTGAATTGATTCACATGAATCAAAATGATTTACATAAATTTATTCCACTACATTCTCAGAAATAAAAGTGAAAATATCTCACAGCTGACATGGATGATGATCATATTATTTTCAATCTAAATGAAACTATACAGATTTTAGTTCCAGCCTTTCTGTAAATAGCCTATCAATCATTTATTTTCTTTTAAACATAGACAGTTTTAGTATGTCTATTGTTGCTGATATAAAAGCATAATTTCTGTCTATCTGTTACAATATATCTTAAAGTTTCAAGGCATTTTAGAGAAAGGTTTTACATCACAGAAATTTTTTTATAGACTCACAAAATAAGATAAATATAGATTGATAGTAAAGCTTCATCTTGAATATCTAAAAATAAATAATAAACATACTTAGAAGGATCTGTAGAGGTAGCATCAGTTTCAGAAAATTCAACAACAGAATCACTAAAGCACCGTCCTTCTTCATCCTGCAATAAATATTTAAAATTAATTGGAAACTCAATTACTGATATTTAAAAAATAATGAAATATATTCATATAGTAAGAAAAACGAATTCTTTTTAAAGCATCGTAGAATTACTGTCAGTCACCAGTGACTAATACTGTATTTTCTCTTTGGATAGATTGGTAACTGACAACAGGCTTCATTTCATATTTCATCAATCATTAGAAGCTGACTTTGAGCTTTACATTTAGGCTACATAAATCACTGTTGACTGAGAATTCTTATCGACTACAAGCTGCATTAACCATCATTGACTAAAGATTTACATTTAAAAAATTACATTCTCTTGAAGAATTTTAATGCAAATATAAAATAATGGTCCTAAATGTATGCAGTTCTTGTAGTAACTTTACATAGAACTCAACAATTACACTTTTGCTTTTACAATTGCACTAACATTTCTTTTTCAACAAATAAATCAGATTCTTTTGTTATTTTTATGTCAATGGTAGCACTTTCTTAGCTCTTTTGACATTCCACCATAAACTGAATGTGTAGCTCTAATGATGGTTACAGCTTCATTTTTATTTTTGTAAGCCTTCAACTATTCAGTATATACACTAGTCTATAGAGAATTACATACACATATTTCTGGCATATGGTAAAATGTTCTAAAAATGTTTAACAAAAATTACTAGCATTGAAATATAATAAATAAAATGAAATGTTTGTAAACAAGTGCAGCAAAGCATATACTGAGTGTAGTATATGCTGAGATGTAGTATATCAATATGTATACTGAGATCACTTAAAAACAAGTTCAGGTTATTCCTAATAAATTATAAAATTATTTACAAAACAAAATTATCTTCCTTACATAGGTATGTAAAATCAGACACAAAAAGTATATATTTTCTCCAAATTAACACTATTTCTTTGATATTGAGAATTCCTATTATTATGAATGCCCACTAAGGATAAACCTTTAACACTAATCTCTGGATACACTTACAGTACAGATAAAAATGAAACACCACAAAGAAAAAAAAAATGTTTGTATAATCAGGCAGAACAAATAGATTTTTTTTTAAAAAAAAAAGCACATTAAGAATTCAACAATTCTTATATAATTATTAGAAATAAGTCATCTTTAAGAACTGCTGTTAAGCCTTACAACAGTTAACAAAAACTGTTAAGCACTACAACAGCATTATGATATTTAAAAAATGGCTATTAATTTTAGTTTAATGCAATTGATTAAGATTTTTGAAAAAAATATGGTATGAACAATTCCCTTAAGAAGGGGGTCGATTTCACAATTATAACAAAATGTGAGCAAAAATTATTATGCCAATGAAAAACTAATTTTAAATGAATTAAGTAGAAATCAAGATTGTAAAAAAGAAGGAAGGTTCTAATAAGATATAAGATTAAAATTATTTCTAAAATCGGTCACTTATAATAAAGTGAACTCTTATTATATAATAAGGTGTTACATAATGAATATTAATATAAAGAATGTATTATTAAAATCATTGATGTGATACCTGATGATTGTATGTTGAAATAAAAAGGTCTGTAAGTAATTCTTGAACCAAAGCTCTCACATCTGGCACTCCATTGTTTGTGTCTTCGTTTAATTCAAGTTTTGTCTGCAATGTCATCCGTTGCATTGTCAAAGCATCCTGTGAAGAAAATCAATAAACTGATTTAAATCATGGACGGAGAATAATATACAATTAATTCCAAAAATAAAAGAGATACAAGTGTGATTATGATAACAGTTAAAACTTTTTTTTAAAATGTAGCATTTGGCCCAGCAGATTGACATATTAAATTTGAATGATAGCAATGTGTCCTATAACACTGTCAAATGTTGAAGACAGCATCTGATAAAGTATATTGGAGACATCTTCCAAAAGACCCTGTGTTTATATGGATATTGTGTTATTCAACCAAAAAATATCTCAGAGCTGAATTTCACAGACATATTATATATATAATACAAACATTATATATAATACAAAATTGCATTCACATTGGGTGAGAGCATACAAAATTTAATATATATTTGTAGAATATTTTAGATGCAAATATATTATATGCAAATATTTGAAGCTCATTGCCCATCTCCTTACAGTGGAATCTTTATATTATGTTGTTCAAGAGCACTAAAATCAAAACTTATCATCATAATTGGACAGAAACAAATAACAATCCCCTACAAGGGGAAAAAAATGCTAAAATTCAGAAAATATATAAATATATGTAATAATTTCCTATTTGATTTGAGACAAAGGATGTAATGAATCAGCAAAAATATAATAAAAACTGTTAACCTCAAAGCAGTAGTCTTGGCTACTGCATTGAAATTTACATTTCGTCTCTTTACAACTTATAGACAATGCAGGAAAGGCCAATGCTTCTTTGCATTTTTTATAAAAGAAATAAATATATCTTAGAAAAATAAAAAGGGGTGAAAAACAAGTAGTGCAAGAATATCTTAATTATAAACACAAAATGAAATTTGAATTCGTGAAATATTTTTATGGTAACAGTCTTCTACTTGGTTCCAATAGCACAATGCAATATAAAAATCAATTTCCAAACAGAAAAGAAAATCAATCAAGTATCTTTATGTAATAAAAATATAAAAAATAAAAAATATCTCTCATAAATAAAAATGTCATATTTTACAGCAAAATAAGTATTATTTAACTCTTCTAGAAAATATTATTTGACTTTCTTAAGTGGTAAGAAGTCATCTCCTTGGTGTCAAACTACACATCAAAACATCACATTTCAATACTTCCAAAACCCGATTTTACTCCACGCCATTTTCCCCTAAATTCTGGAACTGACTCATAGCAAAGATTCTGAAATTCTCAAGAATTACAGAAATGAAGGCACCAGCTGAAGTATTAAAAAGAGCTTAAAATTCAAATATCATTTTTATAAACAATAAAGATTCATATTTTCACCCAATAACATTAAAGAAAATGTCATACAAATAAAATTTATTCTGTATTTATTTTTTTATTATAAAATTAATTCTTTGGTTTTTTTTTTTTTTTTTAAATATTTAGTACTAGTGTACAACAGCATAATTCAGCTTTTTATAGCATAACAAATTAGCATGCAATTTACAAAAGTTTAATACAGACTAAAAACATTTTCAAAAATGAAGGGAAAGGAGAGGGGAGAAAGGAAATACAGTTTTCTTAAAACAAGACACTTTCAGTTTTGTCTGTGAGTTATTGGTAACAAGTAATACATGTGTGTACAAAAGGCTGTAGGAATATTATACTTCATTAATTAAACATTTAGTATTCAATCATCTGACAAAATCATATCTTTAAACATTGTCCCCAATTTGTCAGCAGTATTATGCATATTATACAATAAACATCAAATAATGTTTTGTACTTTACAATAAAAACTAGGATTCAAATGGATAAATTCATATCAAATTACTAAAGTAATGAATTTTCAGTAAGAATCAAAGACATCAAGTACAACAGTTAAGTTCTGAAGAATATATCTTCACTTACTTTATAAATTTGGGAGTCTGGTTCATTATATTTGCAGGCATTGTCAAACATCAGCACAAAATCTGATAACATGTCTTCAAGAGTCTCATACTGGCCTGATTTCAATTTGGCACCAATCTTATCCAAATCAATAGGTCTTTTGATTACTTCATAGTAATCGGGATAATCCTACAGCCACAACGAATAGAGGGCAGAATTAGGAAATACATACACAAATCACAAAAACTATGGAAACACAGGAAAAAAAACCACTACACACATATTAACGACAGTTCACATAATTTAGGAGGGAAAACAGTACAGGAATTAATATTTTGATTCTACTAATTCCAGATTTTAGCTTATTTTGTAACCTAAAGCTTAATTTACCAATATTTTCAAGTAATTTGCACTTACATTTAAATTTTAGGGGGCCAACATTACAAATATACAATTGTAGGAGTCACTAAAAGAAAATGACTGAAGACACAAAAAAAACCTCTTCAGCTATAATTCTTATGGATAAATCAGAAAAGATAAATATTTAATTCAAAACATCCCCCCACCACCACCATGAAAAATACATGTCATTGCATTCATAAATACCAACACTCCTGAAATAATATTGTCTTGAAATAACTTTAAAAACTGAACTTCAATAAAACATTTCTAATAATAATTAAAGAAGTATAGGAGCTGCTAATTTTAGAAATAAAACATATTTTAAAGCAAAATATACACATTTTTTAATAATTGCTTCTGCAGTTTTCAATCAATTAACTTTAACTAAGAATAAATTTTAAAAGGCAGTGTAATTATTATATTGAAATTCAATAATATATACATTATTGTTTGATTTACACACAAATAGTAGGCAATGCAAAATTATCAGAAATTTTACAGACTTATTTATGACTATAAGAATTAACTAAAATCTTACATAACAGAATATTTTTAAACTACTGAAAAATTCAAATATTACTTTCTCAAATAAAAAAGAATTTAACACTAATCATACCAACACTTATTAGATACCTAGTTTACCATAGCGGGTCAAATGACCCGAAATTTACGTTTCCTACTTTTATGTATGAAATATGGATGTTGGAAAGGAAATAAAAATATAATGATAATAAAATATGTATATAATTATATGAAATAGTATTTTTACAATTTCTATTTCAAACGCAAAAAATAAGAGTTGTTCTTATACATCACATTTTTTATACATAAGTGTTTCCGTCGCACATTTCCCGCAAACAAATTTTTTACAATTGGAGCAAATTTTATTAGTTTTATTCTCTTTGCAGTATCCTATTTGACACCTCTTACGTTTATTAGAATCTGTAACAGGGTTAGGCAACGATCGTTTAATATTTGCTTTTTCTTTTGGTTTTTCACGGGCAACTCGAAAATCGTCGGCAAGTTCTACTGCTAGCTTGAGTAAAAAGTCTTGTCTCGAGATATTATCTCCTGTTGTTTGCTTGAATTATTCTCAGCTATTTTGATTGAACTACTTTACGTAACAGTCTTTGCATACATTTGCAGTTTACTGAATATAATAAGATAAGCAATATGTATTGATAAGCTTATAAAACAAAACAAAAATGTTCTCCGGATCAAATGACCCGATGTGGTAGAAAACAGTATACAACAGTTATTACTCAAAATAAACAAAACAAAAAATTATAAAAATAGTATAAGAACAGTAGACTTAATTAGTCAGAAGAAGTCTGTAAGTTAAATTTGGAGAAGTAATAAGATAATACGTGCATTATCAATGCAAAAGTTCAAAATGGGTCATTTGACCCGTTATGGTATAATTAATGTTAAGAGCAGAAATAAAGAAACAAAAATTGCTTCTTAAAAATTAATTTTTAATACCATTTAACATGATTAAGATTTATTTTAACTGGATAAAATGTTTCACAATGATTACAAAAAGTAATAATTTCTTTATTGTACTTACAGTTTTTGATGGTAACTTGTTGAATATTAAAGACAATTTCCTCCCTCTGTTATCAGTATACTCTTTTACTGTATCATAGAACTGCTTTAGTTTTTGTTTGATACCAGTCAAGCCTGAATTTTTTTGCCTGTAAAGATATTTGTGTAAATAATAACACAAAATATCACAATGGTAAACAATGTTATCTTTATGATACTTTATTTCAAGGTCCTCAAGCCCAAGATGCTCAAGGTCTACACTCTTTAATCTATTTTCAGATTCAAAAGATTAGAGATCTAACAAATTTCATAATTTCAATTTGATTTTATTTGTATAAATACATATTAGAAATATATTTTTCAGCAATTCTAAAAGCAATTTCTGTGAAAATAAATAAAAAAAATTTTTTAAAATGAAGAGCTTTGAATAGCAAAAAAGTAAAATACAAACCGCAAAACTATGAAAGTAATTTCTACAAAAGTTTACAAATTATAAAATATTCCTTTCCATATCAAAGCTTAAAAAAGTAACATGAACTTTTTTTACGGAAAAATATATAAATAAAAATAAATATCTTCAGCTAACACATACAAATATATTATAAAGTTTAATTATGATTAAGAAACAGGTCAATAAATGAAAATTTTCAATATTAAGAGCTCAGTAATAATAAGATAATTATTTTTTTTTTTTCATATTACAAAATTATTTTTTTTAATATCATTTATAACATTTTTACAGATATTAAAATTAAGAAAAGCAATGCCCTCTATTTTACTATACAAAAATTAAGCAAATATTTATCATTATTTACTTGAAATATATTAAAAAAACAATGGAAATTAAACAATAATTGTAGATAAAATATCATAAAGTTAATAATTAAAACTAACAAAAAGTCATTTGAGTTTCTTGACTTATTTTATTTCAAGATTTAAAGTCAAATCACTAATTACAGCAAGAATTTGCTAAAAATGCTATTTTGTTTTGAAACAAATATAAGATAAGATTCAAGAAAATAAGATACTTTCTGCAAGAGGCAAGTTTTTTAAAAATGAGCATGCTTAACTTTTCAAATTCTGTCATATACATAAACTTTTATTTTTATTAAAAATTTAATGAAATAGGGAGGTTAAATACAATGAAGTATTATATTTTATTGTCATCAAACTATCTGCACTAAAATTTCATAGTTTTTATTTATTGTAATGAGCCTGACTACAGTGAAACCTGTGTACAAGATAGTAAATGGAAAATGAAGGTTGATCTTTTAAATTCGAAGGCAAGGAATGTTTTAACATTTCTTAAACTGCATATCTAACCTGTAGCTATAAATCTAGACATCATAAAATGTTTTAAAAGATACTATAAAAATTCAGAACATATTTAACAAGCTGGTTAACAAGCTCCCGAAGACATGTGCAATTAATGTAAAAAATGAGATAGGTCTTCGGAATTTGGAATTCTATGATAGCATTCAAGATACAAAATTGTTAGAGGAAAAATTTATTACTTGAAGAAAAAACAAATATTGAATTTATTAAAAAAGTATACGCATGTTTATCTATGCCACTTATTGTGTTTCATGGCTAATCAAACTTATCTTTTCCATTTTACACCGATAATTTTTTAAATTTAAATAATAAGTTTAAAGTATTTAATGTTAAAGATAATGAATATACTTTAGTATAATTATATTTACATGATCAAAATGAAGAAGAAAATACACCTGATGGTTGTCAAAAAGTGCTGTAAGATTATAGTAAAAATAAAACCCTAATAAAGCTACTTGTTGTGATGGTGTGCTTCCCCTACTCATGTAACTCTCATACATTATTTCTTTACAAAAAGCACACATAATCTCATGTTACAAAAGGGAGGGGAGGCAAGCTATTAAAATTATTGGTATCAAAATGCAAATTTGTTTGTAATTTTCTTGCAAAATAAATTTATGTGCATGGCTTTCTTTTATGTATATTTATTTATTGTAAGTATAATTTTCATTTTGAAGTTCTTCAAAAACATTTAAATAAATTAAGAGTTTAAAAAACATAACTGTATATGTTCAAACTATCTACATCTATAATACCAATTTAGATTTCTAAAATATTACATGACAGGTTTCACTGTATTTAATTCTTTTGACATTCTTCACAATTTTTATTTAAATGGATGTCTGTCTAATTATGACCACTTTTGAAATTGCAAAATGGTAATCTGTAAAATTCCAATATTATTTTCAAACCTTTCCTCTTTTTTTTTTTTTTTTATAACCTTAAGTAACTTTTAAGATCTAAATACAGTTTCAGTGTAAAAGAAAGATATCAATAAAATAAAGCAATCAAACTTCAAAATCTTTCCCTAAATAAAAAAATAAAAAATCAGGTTTTATCTCTCCGTTTTCAGAATTCTTCAAGCATTATAAATATTTTAACTGATATCATAATAAATAAAATGCTTGTTTAAAAGCAAATTATTTTTAAAATTTAAATAATGATTCTAAATACATAATATACAGAGATCAAAAACAAATTCTTAAAATATATTATAAATAATACTGTGCTTAAAATCAAAAAGTGCAGAATCTAAAACATATATATATATATATATATATATATATAATATTTTTCTCATATCTGTGAAAAGAAAAAAATGAAACATTTAAGACATAAAAGAGAACAGAAGAGTTCTTGTTGCTCCGATTTACAAACATTATGGAAAACTGAGAAAAGAGACTTTAGAATAATAGATATTAACAAAAAATCATATTCCTTCACAAAACAAGACTACTATAATCACATAATGTGTGCGTGTGCATACATATATTACTGTTAAAGCAAGATAGCTATTATTGAGCAGATTACATAGCTAATATTCAGAGTAACCAATCTGCTCCATTAAAGGGCAAAATTGAGAGTTATCGGCATTTTAATTAGCTACTGTGCACATTAGCAGCTTCTGTATTCTTGAAGTAGCATAGGCTTTCTCATCTTCTTTCCCTTGCCCCTCTCCCTACACTTTTCATTCACAAATAAAATATTAGCAGTTTCTAATGCAAAGCATCTAAATGTCGATGAAAGTGTCCAAGTGAAAATTAAAGCACTTGACGAAGACAGAGCAAAAACCCTATGCTTGCTCAATTTTAGCTGTCGTTCTTAGTAAAACAGAGGATGAACTTTATAAACTAGGTATTAAAATAGATATATGTGAAATCTGTATGCAAGACAACTGTACGTAAGATCTGGATTCAGTGTTTGCAAAAAGAGACTCTTAATAAAAGATGTCTGTGCTGTAAAAAATATTCTTCCATCAAACAGCAACAAGACAATTCAGCAAATAGCACATATTTTTAAAAAATATGGGTGCAAATCCAAAAGCTCCACAAACAGGTATGTTTGCTGTTAAAACCAATTGCAATACAATTTGAAGTGTCACTAATCTGCATTAAAAAGTAATCATAATTTTATCAAATGTTTTGCAAATTTATTTCCTCATTTGCAATAATGTGTTAACTACTTGATTCCTGGTAGTTTTCCAATTAATTGACAACTGATCATGTCAAATAATTTGTTGTTTGCATTCTTATATTAACGTCTTTATTTAGATATCTAAAAAAAACGGATCAATAACATTATGACAATTTCCTAAATTTCAATCGATCGATGATTGATTCCATCAACTATTAATTCAATTGTGTCAACTTGATTCCTTTGATATCAAAAAATAAATAAACATTTAATTTAAGTGTACAGAAATGTTTCTGTTGTTCCAGCAAATGCCTTATTTTCCCTCTAACATGCGACTGGCAGGTGATGTGCACATTACCTAGGTCATTTGAGAGATGAAATACTCTAGTTAATGTACAGATTGACTAGCTAATCAGCAAATTAACTGATTTCTGGACTTTAGCAGCAATATATATATATATATATAATTCTTTAATTCATAATGGTGTTAAAAGAAAACTAAAAAAAAGGGTAGAATCGTCTGTACATTTAAAAGAAAACATCTAGTACCATCTGTCTAAAGTAGTATTTTCTTTCAAATATTTTGTTTTTTAATTTGTCAGATTAGCATTCCATTCAAAAGCAAGGACTATTGTGGAACACCACATATTAGTGCCTTATACTTCAAACCACACCAATATAAAGATATTTTACTAAAATGATAGATCTTTGGTAAGAATAAATCAGATCTTTAATTCAAGCAATTCCAAATTTGGAACTCTAAAATCAGAAGACTGATGTCTTTTAAACATTATCCAAGCAAACAGCCTTAATTCTAACTAACTAAAAAGTTTTAAAATTTTCCCCCTTTGTAGAAATTGAAAGTGATAATATTAAATAATAAAAATAATGCCAAAATGAATGATTTTAAACATAATAAGAATGGAGTTGATATAATTTAAAGGAAAGAAAAAATTTTGATATTTCCGAAAATGCATTTTAAAGTGCAAAATTACTACAAATCATACATTAATAAATAACATATTTTTCCTTTCACAGGAGAAAATGTAATCTTAAGTGAAGAACATTAAAATATTGAATTCCATTATAAACAAAGAAAGAACAACAACAAATTAACACAAAAAACAGCAACAACTTTATCACAACTCCCCCCCCCTTCTTCATTTTATATAAAAGATATTTTTAGTGCCAAGATTTTAATTAAGAGTGCAGAAACTTATCTAAATAGTAAAAAATCAATAAAGTGCTTCAACGTAAAAATTTAAAATGTGAACATTATTAAAATTCACTGAGTATCTCAGACCGAAGTTATTTGGTTTAACTTGAATAACTGAAAACACAGAAGGAATGGAATGGAAAAAAATAAGAAACAAAAACAAAAGATAGGATATAGCATGTAAGGGTAGAAATGGAAATAAGGGCACATTTGGAAGGGAGCTGCAAAAGAATGCAAAATGCACACATACATAAATTAATGATGAGAATTAAATATGGCATAGTAAAAACAGCTGTTCTTTTTTTAAAAATGATTTTAAAGCAATATGCTATATCAGTTTTCTGAGTGCAGAAATTGCATATACTAGCTTAAAAAGGATGAAACTAAACTAATATTATTCAGTAACTTGCCATATTTAAATTCCCAAGAGCAAAATATATGCAATAAAATAAAACAAAGGCAAAAAACAAAATGACACTGAAAAGGAAAAAAAATAAAAATAATGATTTACATACAACTCTTCTTTAGCAAAGTCCTTTATCACTCTGAAAAAAAAGGATAACAAGTGAATGAAATTAAACTAAAAAAAAAAACTAAAAAATAAAACTAAACTATCAATAAGTCAACAGGGTTCCCACAATAAGTAAAAGAATCTATAAATTCATAGGCTGTAAAGCAAGTATAGGACAGATAATGGGCAACATTGTCTCTAAATATCAAATATGTGAATGGAATCACAATTAAATTACTACAGCTTCTAAAATCATGGGACTAACTTTAAGGGATAACTACTATAAGCGAATTTTTGTCACAAAATTACAGAGCGATTATTAAAATTATTTTTAAATATAATAGTCCCTGATGATCAGACTATTTGAAGAAATCAAATGAAATTTTAGAAGCAAGTATATTAATCAAGAATGGTGTGAAAAACAATAGTTCAGTTCCTCATGGTTAAGTTACAGTAATGAAATTTCAAAACAATAAAACTGTAATACCTCTTTTTAACTGAATAAAAAATTATAACTATAAATGGAATTTGTAAACTAAGAGGCATGACAGCCCATGTGGGCCAAGAAATTATCTACTTTACATATCTACTTTCTTGACCAAGGGAACTGGGTGGTAAGATATGTCTTGGTTTGGTGGTCAGACTACAGGGAACACCCAGTGTTCAGTTCCTAAGCATGCTTGATCCTCAGTTTATCAACCCACTGAAGGGACAAAAGACTGAGTTGACCTTGTCCAGCTCAAGGATCAAACCTCAGACTGAGCATATGAGGACAATGCTCAAGGTTTTGTGATAGTTTCATCTGTAACACAAAAAAAATGCTAAGGCTGTGAGAAACTAAGAAAAGTATGAAAGCAACAAATAAAGAGAACGGCAAAACTAAAAGATGTACCAGTCTACAAAGGCCTCTTGTCCTGCTAACAATATCTCAGATATGATTCTTATTGATTAACAAATGAAAGATGAATTACAGACAACAGTAAGAGAATTTTTAAGAAATAATAATAATAAAAATTATTAGTAAAATACTTTAGATGAAAATATACAGAAACATGGAAAGTTTTGCTTACTAGCAGTTCATGGGTGCTCAAATCAAAACTAATCACTAATATTGGTTTAAAAAAAATAGTGATACATTAAAATAAAATAAAAATTCAAATTCAAAATAAAAATAACACCAATACATATAGCAGCAACAACCTTAAAAAAAAAGTGAAAGTATTATGATTCAGCAGACCTTGGTCATTAATATTTGTTACAATCCAGCATTAAAAAAAAAGTAAAAATGAGAGAGTATAGAAATCCTTTAACTAATTTTATATTCTAAGAATTATCTTGTTATACATCAACCAATTTCCACTCTCTTTTAACCAATTTATTTTTAACAATGAAATCTTCTCTATAAGTAACACTATCGAACATGCCAAACTAAAACAAACCATTAAAATCAAACTGAAAAGAAAAAGTAAATCCACAAACAGAACAGAAAGCAGTACTGTCAAATGCAAAAATAAAAAAATTTAAACAGAAGAAAAGAAAGTAATAGTTTCCCATAAAGAAAAAATATACAAAAAATTCCAGATCTCCGCTCACTAAGCTCTGCAGTGAATCAGCATTTAAAAGAAAAATAGGGCATGAAATTTACAATACCACAATTTTTATTCACACAATAAAAGAATCTGAATTAATAGATGGCAAAACAAAGTTACAGAATTCACTGAGTAATTATACAAACTCATGCATCAAATTTCTCCCTGCATGTTCTAAGCCTCATCATGTATTAAGGCAAACTTCATATAACAGATTATTTTTTCATCTAGCAATCACATTGTAATTTGCAGATTAGCGAACCTTTTATAAAATCTGAGTTTTACATTAAAAATCACATATTCTTTAGCATAAATGGATTTTTCTACACAACTGTCCTATTCTTAAAGTTTGTTCCATGATTTTAAAATCACCCTGTATTTATCCTCTTAAGCAATTCACAGTTAGAGGTTCCTATTAAACACAAGATTAGTTGTAATCCCATTTTAAAAAAGATTAAGAAAATTCTGATTAAGAAAAATACTGAATTCTATCGCCAACTTGAATAAAAATTCGACAAAATTTAGCAATCACCAAAGTTGTAAATATTTTTAACTAAAAATATTTAACACTATATTAATATTACTTGATAAAATTATTCACATTTTGAATTGCTAATTCTTTACTGATAATTCATAGATATAAACACCCTAAGTTACAATATTAGCACAAAAATTTCATCCAGCTATTTGTATCCTTTCGTAAAATAAATGATTAATTTGATTTATCATATAAATACTGTAATGCTGTAACTTTTACAGAATTTTTAGAAAAGCTGCAATAATTTCTATAATGTTTTAAAATGCATTTTATTTAAAAATTAAATTATCTGGGAAATTAAAAAAATTAAGGAATATTTCTTTAAAACACATTAAATACAAATTTTTTACATAGCACTTAAATAAAATATAATTCTCT
Organism: Argiope trifasciata; assembly: GCA_026543055.1. Lineage (NCBI taxonomy): Eukaryota > Metazoa > Arthropoda > Arachnida > Araneae > Araneidae > Argiope > Argiope trifasciata. The sequence continues at coordinate 318,923 of JAPMOQ010008532.1, read as the reverse complement.
TATTTTTAAATATCACGATAACAAATTTAAAATAAAATTTAGAAGGAAAAAAAAAAACCTTACTTTGAACAAAAATTATTATAAAAATATAACCACTTTGATAATAAAATACTTGTTAATTAAATAACAATAATATTAAATAATTCAGCAAATAGAAAAATACTAAAATACCAATAAAAAGTTTTTACTCATATACTGTTTCCCCCCCCCCAGGTTCCCTATTTACCAACAAGAGAGTGAGTAGGTGGGAACCCTCATAAAAAAAAAATCCACATCAGAAGGAGAAAGGTTGACAACTCACTCACCTCTTCATAGGAATACGCATCTTTGGTGTTTCACAAAGATTTAATCCCATTTCATGTATTTTGTTGTTTAATACACTTTCCAAAGTTTCTGCATCTTGGTAGATCTGAGAACCTTCCTCATTATAGTGCTTACAATTAGAAAACATCAATCGAAAATCAGCTATTAGGCCATCTTCGTTCACATACTATAAAGATTTATTTTTTAATTCTTAATAGCTCATGATTAACAAGGCAAACAGATTATTTTTATTTTTATTTTGAAAAATTATTAGACTATTTTAATAGTATTTACATTCACTTCATTAATAATACAGTTGTTGCAATCAATTTAAATATATCTTAGTAACTTCAAAAGATTTCTGGAACTTTTTTGCTATTTTCCCAATGTAACAGAATTCTATCATTTTCCAAAGAACGAGGAAACAGTATTGTGTGACCAACTACTCACAGAGTTAATAGCAAAAAACTGCTGTACAAAGCAAGCAGTTTTTTTACACTTTTGTACATACATGGATATAGAGTCAACATACGTTCTAAACAAAGAATGTCAGGTTCACACAACAGATAATATTAGTAAAAGCAAACATCACTGCATTCATAATTTTGTTTTTAAGTGTTCTGAACCAGGTACTTTCCATTAAAAGTTCAGATGTAAATTCAGAATTAATTCAGATGTAAAATTCATAAATGTTACATTCTGCTAATGAACATCTATTTTTGATTTCATAAAAGAGCTGTTTTTCAATTCAAGCTTTTTGCCGTCCTTTCCTGTCTGAGAAAATTTGTTTCTCCTCTGTACTTTGCTGCATCAGAACAAATAAAAATAAAAGCTTTAAAGAATTTAACGTTTCTAAAGCATTTGTAACAGGCTAAAGGGATTTCATTGTAAACTATAAACATATACACACACTTGTACAATTATTCTTTTGCCTCATAGAGAAAATTTAATCAGGCAATGCAAGATACATAGTATTCATGTTTTACTAAAGATCTTCTGGTCGCTGCGACTGTGCCTTAAAGTATTGTCAAGTCAGTCAGGTAACATAGTAAATAGAGTTAAAGTGCCTGGCCCCTGATAATTCATATGTTGGTTTCTCTTTTTTTTTTTTTTCTTTTTCTAAAGATCTGAAGTAAAACTGAAATGTTTTTATATACAAATGTTTTAAAGATCCACTTTAAAAAGGATAAAAGCAGAAATTGGAAGAAATGATGTATAAACCGTTTAATATCCATACTCTGAAGCAAAAACTTTATGTAACTCTGATCATGGAAATCATCTCATAAAAGTTTTACACATTGTATAACTACTCTCAAAAATAATTTTGCAACTTCACTTCATGAAATATTAAAGAAAACATAAAACTAATAATAAAGTTTAGGCACGAAACACCATGTCTTTTCAAACACTTGTTAAGAGCATTCACAAAAATTTATATCTGCCTCATATGAATACAATTTAAATTTGCAATCATTTTGAGTAAAATAAAAATGTCAGCACAATTTCTTACAAAAAAAAAATTCTTGCTTACTTTATCAGCTTTAATATTACTATCAATGGTTTTCATGTCAATAGGATTAGCAATGATCTCATAATAATCAGGATAATCTTTCTTGGAAGGTTTTTCCATGAATACTGAAATAAGAGGGCGGCCATCATCATCCTGAAATATATAAAAATCTTGCATATACAAATCAAGGAAAAAAATTCCAATACATAAAACATGCATAATTAATAAAACATTTATTTGGTACTTTGATTGGCTTACTGTTTTAATAATCGGATTTTATTGCTGTTACTTCTGAGTAACAACTTTCTACAGCCTACGTTATTGATTTTCAAAAGGATCGAAGCTTGGGCTATTTCCAGACTAATCTAGTAATGAAACTTTATAGCCTTGAAAGCAGTTTTTACAAAAAGTAGCAGCATGGACATGAGGTTGAAGTCTGTTGAAATATAACTTTGCCTTTATCTTGGAACATATCACATGTAATAATGACATAGTTAGGGAATATTTAAAATTTGCATTTATATTTCTATTAACACACAAATTCCGACTATGAACATTACTGTTTATATTCCCACCTCATAATGTTAAGTTACCAATAGATGTAACAAATCCAGATGGAAATCTAATGTAAAGAGAGAGAGAAACTTCACTAGAGCTTTAAAAAAATGCTAATCAAACCTCAATTTATGCAGGAATGTAATTTAATAAATTAATCCTTGGTTAAATTATCTTTAAAACAATAAACAACTTTATGTTATCGTCGCAAATATTAATACTGGTACAAGTCATCAATTCACTGAACTGATTTAAAGATTCGTCTTTAAATCAATTATTTATTCATTCAGAATGTTACTCTATTTAAAAACAACTTTTAAATTTCTTTATTAAATCTACAACCAGGGATTAATGCTCTAACCACAATTAATTGAGCAAGCATTTATTTTAATTACATGATACTGCAGAGATATCAAATCGATGAAATTACGCACTGAAAAGAGTAGATAAATTAGTCTATCATAACTCAGAAGTAAACATAAAGTCTGTAAATAAACAGGATTTATTACAAATGTGCATTAAAAAAAAGGCACATACCACATAATCATGGATAGCTTTGTATAGAGCCCTAGCTTTCTTTTTTAAACTGGTTGGTGTTTCTCCATCCAAACTTCTCCTCTGCTTCTTTATCTCAGGCAATGGGCTAAGAACAAGCTTTTTTGCTTTGCGTTTTGATGCACGATCTTCATCTTCATCACTTTCAGAGTCCTAAAATAAAATTTAATTTTCTTTATATACTTTCCTGACAGTTAATAGTAACGAAAATTATATTATTATTGAAAATATTAGTATTTTCATAAAATATAATGTAATTAAAATGTAATATGCAATTATTATGAATATACTAATAAATACTAAAATAATTATAGAATGTGATTTTAATTTTCAAATACAAAGATTATTTGCTGAAGGCAGTATAATTTCTAATTGCTCCTCCAAAATTTTAATTTAATTTTTGAAATGTAAATCTAAAACAGTTTTTTTTTTTTTTAAACATTTGCAGCAAACTTTTTCTAATATATCACTAGAAGTCTAAAAAAGAAAAGATTGAGAAGCTTTGCCCCCAAAAATTTTGAATTTTAATCAATTGATATTATGCTCGTATATTTTTAAAAAAGTTATTAAATTATTTTCAAAACTACATCAAAAAATGTTACAAAACACAAATAAAACGTTCTAAATAAAATAAAATCATATTAATAATAATAAAAAATTGCAGTTTTATTTTAAGAATTACTAAAAAATATTATTATAAAATACAGGCTGCTGAATATATAACTTTCCAAAATAAAGTAACATAATTTTTATCTTACCTTCATATGTTGATTTATCAGCTCCCTGGCTTTTGCTTGCATTATTTTCTGCAGTTTTACAGCATCCTGTAAGCATATTAACTCTTATTAATATCACAGCTCTGATGTATATATAATACCTTATGCTTAACAATTAATTATGAAGTTAACATAAAAAGATTTTTGTCTCTATTTTCATTTCAAAATATAAGGTGTACAGGTACTTTGGTGATCTAAAAAAAAGTTATTGGGAAAGGTATTTTGTTCAATAACTAATTTATAAACTAATGAAAAACATATAAATCCAACTGAAAAAAAAAAAGTTTTAAACAGTATAAAGTAAATTATTTTAGTTTTCATTCAGAAATATAAAACTGAAAGGGTTGCGAGACAGAAATTTTCAAACTGTCTCCCTGCTTCTCAGTTAAATGTAGTAAATACCTTTGTTGTGTTATTGTTTAGATGGAAAGAAAAAAATCCCTTTGTTTCACACAAAAATTTAACAAATGAGAAATTAACTAAGCTTCAAATGTCATTATTTTAGGCCAATTCAACTGCTATCTCAATGAAACTATTCGAAACAATGAGTATGTAGAATGAGTAATGAATATTGAGGATAATAAAATACAAAGCCTTACAAATTAGATAGATTTGGTTGCAGAAGAATGCAACATTTATTTAATGTTAATATATTAAAAATATTTTATTCAATATGACTAACAAAATTAGGAGGCAGCATTAAAAGTTAAAAAATTTTATAACTTAGCTTTTATTAACTCAAACAGCATAAAATTAAAAAAAAAATAACATTAATTAAGACATTTTCCCAGCTGATAATATATAACTAATAGTTTAAAGACTATAATTTACTGAGCCACGATTAAAATTTTACATTTTATATAAAATCAAACATGAATAAAATACTTTACTTTGCCACTCCTCAAAATAAAAGACAATAATAATGAAATAAAATTTGATGACAATTCAAAGTAACACTGACAGATTAAATAAAATTAGTTACATGATCCTACTGTTTTTAACCCTCACTGTTTATCTAAATGCAACTTATCTTTAAACCGTATATTGTAATTCTACAAACTTCATGCTTAAAAATACAATATTTCGATTTCATGGAATTATTTTTCTAGGATTCAGAAAAGTAAAAATATATATTATTTCTACTTCATTCAATAGTGACAAGTGATCTTGTGACTCAACTTCTACGATTACAATATGAGAAGAGAAAGACACGAGTCAAAACAGATATTAATACAGAATCTAGAATTAAATTCTTTTATAAAAAAGATAAAATTAGGAAATATTTTGATTTTTTTTATATTTTTTTATTGATAAGTAAGGAATGAACTAAAAAAAAGCATTAATGTGACTTTATTTTTTAAATAATTATCGTAGCAATGTAACACAAATGCTGTTAATAAAATCAATTTTAGAATATGTGGCTCATCTTTTAATCAAATCAAGCTTGCATATAGTAAGTGCTGCATCAATTTAGAATCTTATCGTGCATCTCACAGGTAGAAAAAAAATTGTTATATTACAGAACAGCATCAGACAACACACATTTTAATGTTAAATAATACATGTATTTACATCATGTTATTGTAAAGTAATGTCGGTCAATTCCTTTAAATTTATAACAAAGTCAGACAAAATGTATGCCTTCTATCAAATATATACATAAATATTCACATTTTCAGATAAAAAGATATGTTTTTACAAGAAAATTAACAGAAGCAGACATAGAAAAACTAAAATGTCTGACATTAATCAATGATGGCACTATTTCTATAAATAATCGCATGTAACAGTATACCATAAAAACTGAATTCGAAAAGAAAATATATATATATTCAACTTACTTTAAATAATTTTGAGTCAGGACGGTTATATTTTTTGGCATTTTCAAACATAAGATTCATATCATCTACAACATCAACTAGACTAGTATAATGACCAGTCTGTAAAAAAGAAAATTACAAGTATGTGTATCAGACGATATTATATAAAATTAGGAATACATTATTCATTATCTTTTAACAGGTATTCAATAGATTTCATTTAATTTTGGAAATTATACATAAAATTAGTTTCTAAAATCATGTACAATATCATGTATACAAAAAAATTAGTTAAATCATATACAATATATTATTTTCAATTAATTACAGTATAATATTACAACACAGTATTTACATATGAACTTGCTTTTTTGTTGCAAAAAAAAATGAACCTATCTGTAAAGGTTTCATTATAAATATAAAAAATATCACGAAATAAGAGCACAAATAACCAACTAGAATAATATAATAAATCATAGTCTTAAAAAATTAATTTTTCTTCTGGGGATTAAATGAATTTATATATAATTATTATATTTTTATATTGGTTTGAAAAATAAAAACAAAGTAATAACCAAATAAGTAAGTAATAAGTAACCAAAAAATTGTAACTAATCATACTTACAATTTACCAACCATCCATTATTTAATGAAAATTATGAAGAAAAAATACATACTTGAAAAATTTTTATGCACCTGACTTTATTAATATCTTATCAAGAAATGCAATAATGAGTTAATTGCTTATATATATTGCTTAACAAGTAAGATAAATTGTGAGGGAGATAAATTGCTGGCCGATGGGTAAAAAAGTTCATTGTTGTGAAACAATGAAATGTTGGATAGTGCATTTTTACAGTCAAATGTCATTCAATTTGTTAAAAAAAAAATCTGTAAGTTTTATTTTGATGTTGTTATGAGTAATTAATTCTATAAAAAAGAATGGTTTCAAATTCAGAATTTTTTACTGTTAAATACTTACTTTGATTTTAGTTCTAATCTTGAATAATGACATTGGCTGCTTAATTTCTTTGTAGTAGTCAGGATAAGATCTATGAATTCAAAATATAAAATAATAAAATATGAAACTTTAAAACTCAAAACAAAAAAAATTTAGGCCAATAACAAAAATATTTTTTTAATAGTAATTTCAAGTACAAATAAAAAAATAAATCGATTTTCAATTTACATAAATAATTAATGTGACTTAATTTTAAATTTTATTTAATTCCAAATAAAACTTTTTTAAAATACAGTTAAAAATAATTAATGTATCCATATATTTGAAAATAAGGTATGGATTGAACACTTTCTTCCTATTACGGTGATACACACATATATATATTTTTTATTTAATCCAATAAATAAAACTAAATGCAAAAATATTTAAATTTATTCTGAATTTTTTTTAAAAAATGCATTCTTTCTAAATCAGAAATACAGACCCTAATTTCTCTGATTTATCAAATTTCTAAAAGATTTCATGCAAACTGTAATTTCTAAAAGCACTTATTTTTATATTCTCAAAAATTTTAGAAACAAATTATTTATAAGTGTATTCATCTAAAGAAGTTTAAATTTTAAAATTTTAATGCATATTCTAACTTTAAATATGAATATTTTTAGCAAGATACAAACAAATTTAATTAATAAAAATCTTATATGCTTGCATAAGAAATGTGCACAGAAAATATATTGTTACTTTTTAGAATTCTAATCTCAATATTTTGTATATATGTGACAGGGGAAAAAAAACCTGTGAAAATTATGTTATAGTATTTGCCAGTTTAAAATGCTATGAGTTATATGAATAAAGTTGATTACATTAAAATTATAGATCTGCATCCTATACCAGAAAGAATGCTTTTTACCAATACATACAATTCATTTGTTTTTATTTTTTTACCGCTAACTAATGAAATAAATTATACAAAAAGCATTATAATTAAAAAAATTGCTTAATTATTTGCATTGTTATCCATATTAAGCAAATACATGCCCAGACATCCAATAAGTATTCTTAGAAAACCTCCGTTTCCCAAAGTCATCAAGGCGAGCGTCTCTAATGAACAAAGTAGCACCACATGTACAAATGAGGGGAGGGCCAATTTGGCAGAGATACAAAGGAGGTGATTCAGGTACACTCTATAACTTAAAAAAAAGGGGGGGATGTTTGCAATCTTTCTGTATTGACAGATTATTTCAGTCATTCTTACCTCCTGGATGGTAAGGTCCAGAAAGGTTCAGACAGCTGGTATCCTTGGGTGTTTATATAATTCTTAACTGTCTCATATAGCATCCACTGTGGGTTGTTGTGAGCATCTTCTGGATCTGATTCATCCTCTGCATCTACACTTTCATCAGCAATTTCAACCACCGACGCTGGGGATGCAGCCTCTGAAGTCAGATCTACCTTAGGGGCTGCATCATACTTCAAAGCCGCTATGATGGATGACCATTTCTGGCCACCCGCAAGACGTTTGTTCCTAAAAGAATAATTTAGTTCAGCCCACTTTTTACATATACTAATAATTATATAAGAAATAAACATTGATTTAATATCCCAAGCATGCTTGGTGCCATAATATAAAACACATAATTTTGTAGGTAATTTATAAACGTAAAACTATATACAAAGCAAGATATAGAATTCAGAAAAACTTTTTACAATTATTTCTCAAAAACATCAATGATTTCCTAAATTTAAAGCAAAACATTAAATTTGGTTTCCTTCTTTATACACAGCCAAAAATCAGATCATTATATGTAAATGCTAATACAAATAATTTTTTTTATCAATAAGTTATTTAGTTGGTGCACAATCAATTCATTGTATAGCCCTATAGCATATAACATACAAAATTAAAATTTTGATATATTAAAACTAGTATATATTTGTCGTACTCTGTGTAATGTATTATTACACTATGCTTTACAAGTATATGTCTCACATCAAACAAATACTAATTATATGTTAAAAGCTCAATTTGCAAATCTGAATATATATATATATGACCAAATGGGAAAAATTAAACAGGTATTAAAAAAAGTAAATTTTTACATAAAAAAAGCCCCCCAAATTTTTTGTCTTAAAAAAAAAACTGTATTATATTACCTTATTCTTTCACTTGATTTTGCAGGATAAGCTTTCCTTTGGTCAATTTCTGCTTTCTTGATCAGAACTATTTTTCTCAACGTTGCAGCATCCTAAAACATAATTTTCTTTAGAAAAGCAAAATAAAGTTAAAATTTCTTAACCTATAACAGGATTGCTAGCATTTATGCTATTTGAATTTTCTAATTTTACCAGTTCTTTAAGAAATGTCCCTGACATTTTTAATATCTTGTATAATGTTGTTTCATTTTATAGTCTTTAATTACTGTGCAATATATTTTTTATATTATTTGGAATATGCTCTACTCTTTTAACTGAAATCAATGTTTAATTCTCAAAGAAAGACAAAAAAAAAAAAAATTACTAATTGAAGTTCAGAAAAGACTCAATTATCTAACCACCCCCTCCCTTTTCGGTCCGAGTATATTAACCAACAGCAGAAGATAGATGTCTATCTAGATCAATTTTTAGTCAACCAGTCATATCTCAGAACTGTTTGTCAAATACTCATCTATACTTATAATAAAGCTCAATGTGTGTGTTGGTGCTCTACAGGCCAGACCCTTGGACCTACAGCTACCCAAATTTGGTACATGTATACCTTGGAGGTCCAGAATGTGCACCTCGGAGCCCTTTTTTCAAATTTTTAATTAGAATTTGAATTAATTAAAAATTAAGCGAAATTTCGATGTTTTCCCGCTATAACTTCCGAAAATATGATCGCATAAACATGATTTTTACATTAATTTAAAGATTAAAAAATTAGCCTTCTAATGGTATCAGTGTTTTAATGTATAACTTAAGCTTCTATTTTTAACGAATTTTTAAAGAAATATTTTAACCATGTTTTTTTAGCACGTGACTAGATAAAATAAAAGAATGCCGGAAGTTCAAATAAAAAAAATTATCATCGTAAATAAATCTAAAGCAATACAACTTTCAGCACGTGACTGGATAAAATAAAAGAAACATAAAATGTGATATTTTCTAAAAAAAATAAATGCAAAGGTTCCTTTACTCGTTTGCAATATCTAAATTATTTATTCCATAAATCATCTTTATTTACAGTAAACCTGATTGAATTTAGACAGTATATACATTGAAATCCCGACTTAATGGCATATTTATGTAATCATTTGCAATATCTGTATCATTAATATAATACTTTTTTCCCTTTCTCGCTTTCTTTAAAAAAAACATTTAATATTTTGGCAACATCATCGAAATTTTTTTTTAATATTTTGGGAGCATAACCGATGGTTAAAACTGACTGATTTATAAAATTAAAGAATATTATCAGGAAAAGGTGTACTTTTAGAACTTTCCGTCCATCATCTGGAAGAAAATATTAATTTCAGGTCAATCAATGCCCGGAGTTACTTCAAGGCTAATGAATATGCGATTTAATTGAAAATTTTAGAATGCTTTACACATGGCGAACCAGCTGGTCGCCAAAGGTGGCTAGTAAAAGATATAGTATAAAAATATATGCACATTAGCAGAATACATAAGAATGAAATGATCTATTTCCTTCTAATAGGGTCTCCTTTATCTATTCAGTTCACCAATATATCAATCAAAACTGAATAATAATTTTACTCACATTTTTTTTTTTTAAAGTTAGCTAATAAAAAATGAAAGACTTGCACCAAAATAAGAAAAATTCGTCAATGAAATTATGCTTCAAATGCTCCTAGATTTCTATACTCTTATCTTGATAATATTATTTGACCGAAAATTAATATTTGGTCAATGGTAAAACAGAGCTTCTCTATAAAGGTTTTTAGGGGCCGCGGTGGCAAGGTCTCGGCTTCAGATTCGAGACTCGATTCCACCGAAGAACCGTTGTGTGAGGGGGTCTCTTGCGTTAAAACTGTGAGGCCAAATGTCCTCCTGTTGGTGTGGCGTGGAGAGGGGGGTGCCAGTTCAGGTGTCGTCCTCGTCACCAGACCGAGGTTCAAAATTACGAGGTCCATCCCAAAATAGCCCTCGTGTTGCTTTAAATGGGACGTTAATATAACTAAACTAAACTAAACTATAAAGGTTTTATTAAGCTAACATAGATAAATAAATTTCCTTCAGTTTTAATTTAAAAAATTTCAAAGGATTTTTTTAATTGAATATCCTACTGTTTTCATTTGGTCTACACTTTTAACTAAGTTTTTAAAAATAATTTATTAGAAAAAAAGTGCTTTTTTAAAGCGCATTTCTGCATTAAAAACACAATATACTATTACTAAGGTTTCTGTGAATAAGTATTTAAAAAAAATCAAAATCCTCTGACTTTTAAAACAATGATGACAAACTAATTTTGAGATTTAAATACCCAACAATTTCAGATTAGTTAGTATATTTTCATACATGTTTTAATAAATGTTAAGACAATCATACTTCTTGTAAATTATATCAAATGCTCATTCAAAATGCTCTATAGGATTTTTAAATTGAATGACTTATGTAAATACTAAGTGAATGATAGATACACACTATTTTCAGATTTTAAATAATTTTCAATTAATTAAAAATTAGTCAAGATATTATTTCCCTTCAATAACTTTAAATTATACAATCATGTAAAATTGATTTTCACACAATAAAATAATTTTAAACAACTCAATTTTTATAAAATAAAATTTTAATTATATCAATTTCATTTCCAAGCAATCTTTTCCATGATTTTAATATTTTTCTTGAAATTTACTACTCAGAGGATGATGTAAGTCTTTTTACTATTCATTTGCAATTGAAATGTTCAACCTTTAATTGTAGAGTCAAATTTTAAAGATTAAACTTTCATTTTTTTTTTTTTAATTATGCTTCAGAATTTAACATTTTTTCTGCATGACTCTTGGTTCAAATTTAATGAAAGTAAAAAGAATAAACATTCCGAAAGCTTTTTAAAAAAAATCCTATTTGGAAGTAATGCAAAGGCCATTTTAGGATGGATTTCGCAATTCTGTTTACATAAGAATACCTGAAATACAACCCATTCTTCGAATTTCCACTACACAAATATAAAATTATTTTATCCATAGTAACGATATACCTGAGGTTCATATATACAATGAAGCATAGAAAGATACAAATTCTAAACATGTACTCTACTATTAATTGGTTGTGATAAAGGCCTCACAAATAATCCATTATACCTGACATAATGTATAACAAACAGAACATTTTAAATGCAATTTTCCTGTCATTTATTGAAATAAACTATTTAACCTCAAAGAAAAAAAAAGGGGGTGCGGTGGGGGAGGATCAAAAGTAACAGTATCACTAATGTACATATACAAAATTACATGTTCCTAATTCAAATAATATTCCAGTTACTATATTTGCATATAGATAGAGAAACAGACACATATAACTACAAAATTGTGTTTTTCACATTCAGAGACACTTGAAATATAGAGAATTATCAGAATCACAAGAATGGATTTTTTGACAGTTATAATTTCTATTTGTATGGATGAGATGGGAGAAACATTCACAAACACAAAATCTTACCTTATAGATTTGAGAACCAGGTTCATTGAAAATCTTAGCATTCTTAATCATTTGAAGTAAATCTTTTTCCATTTCACTTAGAGATCTGTAATCATTGTTCTGGATCCTCTGAGCAATCATTTTTAAATCAATAGGGTCATGAATTACTTTATAATATTCAGGATACAGCTAACAGAAAGAAATATTGTAAATCAGAGAATACCTATTAGATTTAGTACACATAAACATTTTTTTTAATGTGAAATTTTCAAACAAATGAATAAAAACAGAATTTCATGTGTGTGTGTGTAGGGCAAGATGTTGAATTGAAAAAATAAATAAGCAAGAGGTGGAAGTTAAATAAATTTAAATAATGAAATTAAATAAATCAAAAGCAAAGGGAATGATGTAATTTTAAAATTACCGTTCTAGAAGGCAGCAACTGAAACATGGTGCTCAGAGCACGTCCTTCCATATCTGCAGCTGTCATGACAGTGGTAAAAAGTTCTTCATAAACACTCTCATCCTCACTGCATTCACTACCTCTATCCTAGAACACATAAAAAAAATATTATTACAAATCTTTTAAAGAAAACTCAGACAAACAATTCTTTTTCATAAATATTTTTGAAAATTTAGTTTAATTCATGTTTTTTAAAAGTGCCACCATATTGCTCATCTTCTATTTCATTCATAAATACTTAAAATCTAATTACTATAACTTTGTCTTAAGATTGAATTTCTCCTCACTGCTCACAATATAAGGGTTCTTAATTTCATTTCTGACATAGCAATCCTTTAATTTCATTTTATACTAGGGGTAAAATAAGTTGAAAAAAATTATTTTGATGCCAACTACATCTTTGTTATTTTTATTCAAGGAAAGAAATAAAATTAGCATTTCATTATTTAGATCAAGAATAGGCTACATCCAAAAGAACATTCCAAAAATTTCTCAATAATCCATTATCAAGACAATAAATGTGTAATTTTATTAATTTGTTTTGTGGCACCTCTTATTTATAAGATGATTTTCACAAATAGAATAATTATACAATAAATTTTATACATATCATATATAGAGAAGAGGGGATAGAAGGAGAAATCAGACATTTAGGAATATAAAAATAAATGCTATGAATGTATGCTTCAAGGTTTAAGAATAAATTATATATAACGGCATAAATGTTATGGAATATTTACAAGAAAAAATTACTTGACAGTGCATTATTGCAATTATATATCAATTACAACTACACAGTTCTAACAATAATTGATAATATTTTACCAAACAAAAAGCCAGTCATAACAAAAAATGAAAAGAACACTTTTTATAGCAAAAAAATGAAAAAACACTTTTTATAGCAAAAAATGATCAAATTTGATATCAACATCATTTTAAAAATTAGAATCAGAAAAACTAACATCATCAATTTCACTTGACTTGTCATCATCTTTCCGCACTTCAATATTTAATAAATCAGTTTTAGCATCAACAAATATATCCCACAAATCACAAGCATCTCTGTACTCCTGAGAGCTTTTCTGTAAAAAATAAAAAAAAGTAAATAATTATTTTTTAATGTAAAAAACTCAGACATTAATTTTAATAGCAGTAAAAGGTAATAAAGTTTAAGGAATTCTAAAGCTTTTAAATTCAAAGGTTTGTTGGCTATGCAATCGTTAAATACAATTAGTTTTATAAACTCAACGACAAATAAAATTAATTAACATTCATTCACAAATAAAATCATTACTACATTAAAATTCACCTAATGTGTTTTTACAGAGATATCATTCAATTTTCTTAAATTTTACTTTACAACTTAAATGTATATTGTATTTATTTTTTAAACTGAAACTCAATGAGAGCAAGAATAATTTATCTTCACAACAATCATTCAACAAGAATCAAACACTAAATATTTGTGGATATTTTTTTGGAATAAATGCCCTACACAACATGGAGTATAGAATCTTATTAATAATATATTAAACAATAAAAGACAATATCCGGATGAAATGATATTCAAATTAATGATCCACGTATGATGCAAGCTCAACATATTTCCAACTCTAGTAAAAGAATCCATTATCTAATGTTTCAATTTTGCAAATAATTCTTTTGAAATAATAGCAAAAAATAAATTAATTAATTAAAATGGATAATAAAATGTAAATAAGGATGAACATGTATTATTTGGCATTTTAAAAGCTACAGTATTTAATCTAAAACTTCCAAATTAGGCTTGTACATACTTTGGATGATAGACATGTATATTAAGTGACTTTTAAATTTTTTAATCAACTAAAAACTAACAAAACCTTAGCGTATGTCCACATTAATTCTTTTAAATACTACAGTATAAAATTAATTGTTACATAAAAAATTCTTTTAATAAAAATAGTTCTATGCTGAATAATTTTTCTTCTGATTTCAATCATTTTAAAAAAAAATTTTAATATACTTTACAAACAAAATATTTCATTGTTGAAGTGAAAAATTCCCATTATTTACACTAAAGCCACAAATATTTCAGCAGAGCTTCTCCTCCATTGTTGATTATCAAGATATGAAAATCTGGTGTTTTTTTTTTTTTAATAGGTGTCTGTATAGCGTATGCTTTTCACAAAATGTTTCAAATGTTTTGTATTTACAATTAACATTTAATTTCTAAATCAAGCAATGGTAAAAAAATTTTAAGTTAAGACCATTTTTAAATACTGCTTTCATGTGATATCAGCGAATATATAAAAATATAGACATAAAATTAGGGAAATCCACAGCACAATGCACATGATGGTGTAAAACTTTTAAAGTAGTACTAGCTATATATCTATTGAAATTTGAAGTTAAAAAAATATTTTGTTGAGGAAAACATTAAAATAAGGTTACACAAAATTGAACGTAATTGAAACTTTTTGCAGCCTTTGATTCTGCCGAATCAACCTATCATCAAATTCATCTGGTTAAAAATAAAATCAATTATGATATATTGAAAAATATTTCCAAAATAAAATGTTATATAGTATCAGATGCAATATGAAGTGAATTTGAATAATTTTCTTAATGCAAAAATGTTTCATTAATATGAACCATGAAATCCAATAATACAACACAAAACATAAAATAATACTGAGAAATTTTTCAAACAGATCAATCACACTGCAGATACATCGTATTAAATTAAAAGCCAAACTGACACAAGATTTTTACATGCAATTAAATATTCTGAATGATTTCAAATATAATTTGATAATTTGTAGCACTAATTAAACCAACAAAGGATACAAACCTTATAATAACTTTTTGCATTATTAACCATCAATTCTATATCTGATGCAAACTGATTAACATCTATATATTCTTCTGTTTTTAATTTCTGTTGAATTTTCAACAGGTCAATTGGGGTTGTTATAACATCATAATAATCTGCTAAACTCCTAAAAAGAAAGATAAAATTTTTAATATCAAGTATTAAGGTATAATTTGGTTTTAATTGCAAACAAATAGGGCCAAGAAAATTTTTACACAAATTATAAAAATATACTCAAGTGCATTATTATTATTATTATGAAAAATTTTGAACATGTAAATCATATGCTATACGATTTGATGACTGAAAGCACCAAAATTTTTTCTAGCTGCTTTTTGGTTACCATTAAAACAAACAAGTATCAATATCAATCATAAAAACTAAATTTAAGGAGGGAGGAAACTTCAACTACAAATTTCATTTTAATGATAACAAATAACATAATTGCAACAGATGGTATAAATCTTTGCATATTGACGCCAAATATCATAAACGTTGACAATACATATATTTTTATACTCAACAACCAAAGAAAGAATTTAAAAATATTTGACAAATATGTATATACAATTCCAATGATAAAAATTAAAAAAGACAATTCCTTTTTTAAAAACTAATCACTTCAGATATATAACAAATTTTCATTGACACAGAGAAGGTTATTTAAAAAGATGTTAATAAAATACCTTCGATTAGGAGCCCTAATAAAAGATTCACATAAAAGCCGACCATCTTCAGTACGATGATTTCTGATTGTTTCATAAAGCTCATGGCAGATTTCAACCTAAAAAAAGAATACCCGAATATTATTACAGAACAAAAACAAATGAAAAATTAATTTCTAGAAAAAAAAAATGAAGAAAAAGAATTCTGCTTACTGGATCAAGTTCACTTTTTCTTCTCTTGGAACTTTCACTGCCATCTTTGCTGCTCTCTTCAGAAGTGATTGAAATCTTTTTACGTTTAGGCATATTCTCTGATTGTTATTCACTAAATTTCATAATCTGTGTAACTATATAACAATGAATAAAAATATATTTTGTTGATGCCTCTATATCAACAACCTTGCTACTCACATGGGTAATGGGAAAATATTTTCTATACAAAATTAGATAAGCAAAAGGCAAATATGGCATATTCATCATAATATAGATATATAATTGATGTACTTAAAATGCAATAATCTATTAATTATTTTTACAGTGATAGCAACTAAGAACTGGTTTTGTCAGAAGATGTGTAGATAGTGGTGTATATATATACAGGCAGAGATAAATTTACTAGTTATTGTACAAAAAGTTTTTAACCTTCTGCCCAAATTAAATATGAAACAGCAAAGCTAGTTACAACAGCATAGTGAAAATGTAATATGATAGCCTCCTTTCCTCCTGTAGTAAATATTATTGTAATAAGTTGAGGAAGCAAATAGCTAAATTTTCAAATTATATAAATTATTTTTAATTATATAAATTAAAGCAAATTTACTTTACACAAAAATCCTAGAGTTTTAGACTTTTCTCTTAACTAATCTTGATTATTTGCAATATATTTGTTTTCAACAATTATAATTATAAGAAGCAGAAATTCTTTGGGGTTTTTTTTTTTCCATTAAATCCCTGTGAGGAAATCAAATTTAATAATTTTGTAGGAATTTACAATTTAAGAAAAGAAATTAATACACTAGTAACAGATGAATAATCAGTGTCATAGCTGAGACTATTCTTAAAAGATAATAAACGATAAAAATAATATCGACAATAAAAGTCAAAACAATAACTCTTCTTCAATATAAATAAAATAATACATCTTACAAATAATTATATTTTCAAATTAAATATATCAATAATTTAATTTGTAAAAGAAGCAATTCAATTTCATCCAAATATGCTATTAAACTGCATTCGAAAATTCGATGTAACATATGGAAGAACATAAAATTAAAAGATATTAATTCCGCTAAGTTTAAACTATATTTAGAAAATGAGATTTAATAAAACTTTAAAAATGAGATACACAATAAGACTTTAAAAAATTTAATACAATGTATGGTTTGAAATAAAAAGTTAATAAGACGATGGTTCGCGTTCTATTCTAACAAAATTGGTAATTAATACAAAGTACATTCCAAAGAGAAAATTTTACGAAATAAGAAAAATTATGAGTCACTATGCTGGACAATTACCATGAATTGCTAGCTGTCAGATTTCCAAAATATCAATATGTGAAGAATTAATTTGTGTGATCCATAATATAAAACAAAAATAATGTCGACGAATATTTAAGTAACCCCTAAATTATGTTAGCAAAAAATTCAGTTTTATTTATTGAAACTGATGTATCAGTTATAAAAACAAAAATAAAATTCATAGTAGAGGAAAGACTATTTAATTTCTTTTTTCGCAATCGATCATGTAATGTAACTGCACTATACATTATTTATTTTTATATTGAAATACAAACTTGTACCACTGAATGAAAATTTTTACTTACATAAATTATTTTGATGAAGTATATGATTGCACGAGCTGATTATATTAAAAACAACAGTTATGAATTATGAGAAATTATAACAATGATACAAAAATGACCAGTTTTAAATGTAAATAAAAAAAAAATGTTGGATTCCCACCACAGACGCGGGATTGAAACCGTTGTTGCCAGTTTTATTTTATATTGACTAAAAAAATGTCTAAAATAATATAAATGCGAAGAAAAAGTCTTTTTGGTTTAAAAGGACTTTTAAACAATCAAAAGTTTTCAATTATATTTTATATAGTCTTTTGTCGTGGTAAGGAAAATTTTACTGACAGTTGTCGATTATTAACATTTACAGTTTACAGCTGGCAATCCGATTCAATGTTGTATAAAGTGAATAAAAACAAACACGGGTGAAGTCAAAATGAGTGAATATTCAAATGTCAAAGGAGGTAAACTAAGACTGAAAAATGCGAAAAAGAGGTAAATTTTTATTGCATATAAGCAAAATTAGTGATTCTTTTATCTCAAATAAAAAGTATTTAAACATAATAAGTGTAAGTCCATAAATTTGCCAAATCATAAATCAAAACCTCAACTGACGAGATAACTGGAAATCGTAAATTAAAATAGAATTTTACCAAATGTATTGAATCTTTTGAAAAAAATATAAACAAGTTAATAATTCTATAACCAGGTCAAAATTATAATAGCTTGATCTATAGTTAGCTTTAATATAATTATAAATAATAACATAAACATTTTATGATAAACTATAATTTTTTTAAAAAATATTTCAGTCTAGTTCATGAAAAAAAAAAGTATTTCGCGTAGTATTTCCTTTTTGCATTTTATATAATGACCTTTGCCCCTTTTTCTGTTAGCAAGAACAAGAACAAGCATCATGAAAAAAAGAGGAAGCATGAAGAAGAATCTGAACAAGTAGATGATGATGCTACAAAACATGGTAATAAATTTTTTTAGAATCTTGCATGTAAATTTTTACTTTAACTTCTTGTCTTGACTCCTTTTGAAATTAATCCTCAGATATTGATGCAATGTAATTATTTCCGTAATATAGCCAATAACTTTTATTCCTTTATTATTATTTTACTTTCTCGAATACAAAATTTTCAGATTTATGAAACACAAATATATTTGCCTTTTTATCAATTTTTAAAATTATTTAAGACTTCAACAAAAGTCAATATTGTGGATGTGTTGAAAACAGCTGCCTGTCTCCTTTGGAAATCTTCTTGCCATCAGTACTATATATATATATATATATATATATATATATATATATATATAATGAAATCAATGTGAACTGTAAAAAGAAATTGTTGCATTTTCTGTAAATCTTCATAGTGACATGGGCATACTATCTTTATTAAAAATGCTATAATAAACTAATATTGATAAAATGAAAAAAAGCTTATCACAAAAGGAAAAAGAATGTAATGAAGGTATACCTCTCTCTATCCTGAACAAAAATATTTACTGAATTATTCTGATGTATTAAGCTAAGTGACTTAGATACGTGTTCATATACATTATCAGATGAAGGCCAAAAACCTGTTGATCGTTAGAGATACAGATAATTATTGAAAAAATAATATTTGAAATAAAAAGATTTAAAATAGAAAGACATTTTTAAAAAAATATATGTAAAACGTAGCTTGAAAAGCTTATAAAGCAAGTATGTATATACATTATTTGGGACATTTAAGTTCTGACCGAAAAATATGCTTTTAAGGTTCAAAATAAAGCTATGGTGGCCCTTCAGTAATTTATAATTTTACAAATATCATTGTAATATGTAATCCTTTACTTAAATCTTAAAGACGTTAATTAAGGTGTCAGAGATAGAGGTAGGAATATTATTGATTCTGAAGTTCATTTTTTAATGTTTTATTTGATTTTTGACTCAATTTGTTTCTTTTCAAAGTTTATTATTTTTTTTTAAGTTGAATAATTGTAAATTTTGAGAAAATAGTAGAATTCCAACAAAATATCAGGGTTGCCTGATCATCAGAAAAATGCAGGGAAATTTGACATTTTTCATGAATACCAGGGTATTGTAAATTTCTTAGTTATTTTTTTCTCATATAAAAAATGTCTATTGTTCTGTTTCTACGAGATCCTCGAATTATGGCTAGTGAATGTGCATGGCACTTCTGTAACTGTGTTAAAAAACAGGAAACATTTTTCTGGTGGGAACATTTGTAGAGAAATTTTGATGTTATGCAATGCATATTAGAGAATTAACACGTTAAATCGTTTGGAATAACATCGACTCTACGAAACACAACTTTATTAACAGAAACCAAAGTAAATATTAATTTTTTAAGCAATTTCTGGTTGCCAACTCGGAAAAACATAAGTAAAAATATTTAGATACATCATAAAAAGAGCGGAAATGCAGTGAGTCAGCGAGGATTATCTTTTTAAAATAACAATAATAAATCTTGCATTTCCGCTGATGCACGTGATACAAAAAATAATACTTCAGCGATCAGAGTTTCGGCA
The DNA here is from genome assembly GCA_026543055.1 of Argiope trifasciata. Taxonomy (NCBI): domain Eukaryota; kingdom Metazoa; phylum Arthropoda; class Arachnida; order Araneae; family Araneidae; genus Argiope; species Argiope trifasciata. The sequence continues at coordinate 298,482 of JAPMOQ010008532.1, read as the reverse complement.
CCACACATTACAACTATAGAAACAACATGTTGGTATTTATTCTGCCATTTTTGAGTTTATTGAATGGTTTGTATATTATTTAAGAAACTGTCAGCTTTTTGAAATATTTTTAAAACAATGAGCTGAATACAAATTGGGCAGATAAAAAAAATCAATCCTGATTTTTCTGTAGGACAAGTTTTGCTAAATCTATTTGTTACTTATTGCTCACCTTTTAGAAGGTAATAAGCTTAAATAATATGAGAAAATAGACACATATTAGTCATCTCAAAAGAGGAAAACATATTAGATTGTCTTCCAGTTTAAAAATATCATCATGGATGTTGAACTTACTATCTAAAAGAAATACAAGAAAAGATGATTTGTCAAATCTGAAAGTCAGATTTATTGTTTGAAAATGAACAATGTAAACATTTTAGTTCAAGAACATCATTTAAAGCTGAATTTTTATGGATATTAAAACTTGTTGTGTCGTACTTGTTCTTTAATGCATTCAACGATATATCAGAAATATTTTCACTTATGTTCATTGAAATAGCTAAAAAATGTATATTAGCCTGTACAAAAATGTCTTACCTTATTTGTTAAAGATTAACTTCTTGGAAGTGATGGCTAAAAATCTATATAAGTTGATGAAATTAATGCCCAAATACACTGACAAAAATAAATAAATATAATTAATCATTTTATAATGCTGTTTTGTTGTGTAATCATTTGTATCGGAACAAAATGGATTTGAGTCCTTAATTTTGTATGACTTATAATTAAAGAGCTGGAGGGGTAATATGTACCTACTTCCCTTTAACATATAAATTTTATCTTATTAAATTCTAGATAATAAATAAAGATAAATTATTTTATTTATGTAAATATAAATCCTCTATTAATATGTTATTACTTCAAGTAATGTTTAATTATTACTTCCTTTCTTTGCAATTTCCATCCCTTAAAATTATTTTTCTTCATAACTAGCACATGAATGCTATTTGCACATTTCCTCGTGTCTTGAATCTACATATGCTGAAAACCCAAGATATTTTTTTATTGGTTATGAGTGGCAACCCTGGTTAATGCTAAATTTGAATTTTTAATTTTGTCATAAATATCAATATATGTATTTGTTATTTTAAATAATGTCAAATTGGATTTTTTTTTTTTTCCCCATTTAAAATTTTTATCTTTTGAAAGTTGATATTTATATCATATAGCAATACCATTACTGCTTACTTAAATCAAAATAATTGGTTCCCAAGAAAATTATCAAAGGTTATTTTGTTACAAGTTCATAATTACTTTTAAAAAATTCATTTATTTTTCTAATTCCATTTGGTGGCATTCAAAATGGATTGAGAATATTTATTAGTAAAATACCGTGATTTAGAAAAAGAAAATATGCGAATTCTAACATTTAAAAAAAAGTAATCATCCTTTTTTAAAGAGTGCATATATATTACTTAAACATAAATAATTCATCTACTGTCATCTAATTATTAATGAGCATCTTAATTGCATGTCATCGTTATTGTAATTAAGGTTCCTTGTGATATAACATTAATTTACAATGCTTACTATTTATAATAATAAATAAACACTTTAAGCTTACTATTATCTTTCAGGTGGTTGGTGGAATGTCACCTATTTCAAAGAAATTACTGGGCCCATTGCACTTGAATTCCAACCTCACTGCTATGTGAAAGCTTTAGATAATGGACAATTTGTATTGGGAGGTCCCCATGCTGAAGGTATTTTTCATTAATTAAATCAATTAACATTTATTATAAATAAAATGTTATCAGTTTTTAATATAAATTTATTGAATAAAATAATCATATTCTATTTTATTTCTTATGATAATGTTTAAAATTAAGTTGAGTAAAGCATCTGAAATTATTGGACATAATTATTGAATAGAAGAAGGAAAAGAAAAGAAAAAAAGATTGATTATAATGGTTTCTAAAAACTGAAAGTAGCAATATGTGGGACACTATACCATTGGTGAAGAATGTGATACTTGTTTTTACATAAAACCTTAGAAAGAGCTCAAAGAAATGAATCATTCATCATAATTATAATTGCTGCAATATTCAGTTTATTTGGTATTTAAAACTAGACTCTGTGGTTTTCTGAAATTATCAACTACTCAGATTAGTCATAAATTATTAGGATTATTTCAGCATAAATAATAGAAGATTGAAATAATGTAAGAAATGCTGTTTTTCATTTATTATTAGCTTCAAATTTACTGTCCAAAACTGCATGCCTGAATGATAGTCATTTCTGAATAACAGTTTGATTAAAGATAGTATTTTGCTTTGGATATATGATCCCCTGATAATACCCTCTTAGATTTGTCCCACTCTTTGAGGGTTTAGTATAAATCATGTGAATGTATTCATAATTAGTTTTATTAAAAATTTGAAATAGTGAAGCACTAAACTTATTGGAAGAATGAAAACTGAAATACTGATCAGTTCTGGACTTGACATTAAATATTGACTGGATATTTTATATGTGACTAATGATGTTAAAAAGTTGTTTCAAATTGTTATCAAATGAAACTGTTTTAAATATCCTTATGCTGAATAAAATGTGATCATTTTGTTGATGAAAATGCAATAAATTACAGTCATTTATTTTCATTTTTTATAATATATATTTCTCCAGAGTAAATTAGTTTTGGCTTCAAATTTTTGAATATCATTCAATATGTATATCTGTGTTATCCTAAATGTTATTTCTAGAGAATTCTTTCTTAAATTCACAAAATATTTCATAAAATTGTTTTAATAATTCAAATTTTATTGATTTAAATTCAGTCATTAAAAATATTTTCATGTTTATAGATATATTTCTGTTTTTTGTAATTTACAGAAAAGGACATTTATTACATAATGCAGTCATACTCTACAAATATATCATAATGTTTTTAATTTAAAATAAAATGGGAAAAATTATCCTTTTTGGTCTGCACAATCTATATTTTTATGGGAATTCATGAAAAATTAATGTATTCATGTTTTACAAATTATTTACATGGACACAATTACCTGTAGAAGGTTTTATTTTGTTATATCAGAATTTTTTACTGAGATTGTGCCTTTGAAATCTTCCTGGATAATGCAATTGGTTTTCCATTCAGTAGTCTTAATTTCTTTTAATTTTTATCTTTTTCAATTTTTGAGTCATAATCAATATGTTAATTTGCAAAGCTAGTCTAAGTTTTTAAGTTCATTATAAAAAATAAAAAAAGCAAAAGAAAGGAAGAAAAGAAAAAAGGATTTTGAATAACTCCAAAAGTGTACACAGATTTGCAATTATTTTCATTCTAATACATTATGAATTTAGTTGATGGTGTAGCCATGTTTTTTATTTGAAGTCTCTTTTTTTTTGTGATTAGTTTTAATTGATTTAATAATTTTTAAATTATTTCAAAATATATAATTGAAAAAAGAACTTTTGTCGGATTTTAATAACACTTTTAATAAAGAGTCAGTAAAAATAAATCATATGATAACAATCAAAAAAATCATTTTTTTTTAATGTGTAAAAGAAAATTTTTTGCAGGTAGTGGTCCTGATCCTGAAGAAATCCTAATAGCCATTCCCATCTCAGACAGCAAGATTGCATTAAAATCAGGTTATAATAAATACCTTCGTGTAGGAATGGATGGACGTCTATATGGAAGATCGGATGCCATTGGATCAATGGAACAATGGGAACCAGTATTTGAAGATGTAAGTTCTTATATTGTCATTACACTAACATTTCAAGTGATTCTGAGAGTCTTAATTAATTATTCTTTTTTAAAATGTGTGAAACTCTTAACACATTGACAAATTATTGTAAGAAGGCCCCCTCTCCCTCCCCCCAGAAAATTCCTCTAGGAATGGCCTTTTCAAAACATTCTCCATACATTCTAGTAAAGGTGTTATGCCAGAGAATGCCTTGTAACGCATTGGTTTAAAATGATTATGAAATATTAACCTTTGGTATGAATTTGGCATTTTTACTGAATCTATTGCGTGATCCTTTGTACATAGTTTGGCTATTAAACCCTAGCATATGATTAATAATATCCAAAAATCAAATTTTTGTTTTAGTCGTGTGCTTCTCAACTGATTAAAAAAAAATTAACACAAAACTGCACTTGTAATCAAAAAAGGACATATCAAATTTGATATATTTAAGCCATTGAGATTTTAAATGATTGCATTTACCTATTTCTGAAATTACAAGCCAAATGGCATAGCCCTTTATCGATTTTCATTCAAAATTTGTTTATACTACGGATATTAAATCTGTGTACCAAATCTTATCTAGCTAGATCTCATCAATTTGTAGCAATTGTATTGTATTCTAAGAGCCAGGCAAACTTCTTCTGAAAGGGTTTGTGTTTAAAATTTAATAGAATACAAAATAGGTATAAGGATCATGTACCAAATTTTATCAAAGCATTCTTGAGCTATTTTTATCACAGACAGATGATCATTTTTCTAAAGCATGTTTTTAAACACAGAGAGATCTGAAACATGATTTGTCAAACTTTTGAGTTTGAATTTTTAGACAGTTACAATATTTTCTCTCTGTTGCATACACACGAAAGTAAAAAGTGTTTCTGTTATGAAAGAAGTGTTTCATTACCAAAATTTAGGGCGATAAGTTATATGCTACTTAAAGAAATTCATATTCTCTGTAGGAAAGTCTTATGGAAATATGCAGTAAGAGTTTAGTTTTCATTAGGCATAAATATTTTAATTTCATAATTTGAGAACATTGCTTATTTATTTTCTATTCATATGAATTTCATACAAGACCAGTTATTCGGTAATTTCAAAGGCATCTACCTTTTGGATTATTATAAATTTAATTTCACAATTATTACTTCTCACAATACCATTTTAAAAAACATTTTTTGTAACTACTTTATGCTTGTTTTTATAAAAATAAGCATACAGTTTATTATGTTATTTACACTGAAGTGACAAAAGTCATGGGATGACTGTTAATATCGTGTCGGTCCTCCTTTTTCCCGGCGAAGTGCAACAACTCGACGTGTCATGGAGTCCACAAGTCGTTGGAAGTCCTCTGCAGGAATATTGAGCCATGCTGTCTGTATAGACGTCCATAATTGTGAAAGTGTGGATGGTGCAGGAGTTTGGGCACGAACGGACCTTTCGATGATGTCCCATAAATGCTCGATGGGATTCATATCGGGCGATCTAGGTGGCCAGATCATATGCTGGAATTGTACGGAATGTTCTTCAAACCAATCGCGAACAGTTCTGGCCCGGTGACATGGCGCATTGTCATCCATAAAAATCCCATCGTTGTGTGGGTACGTGAAGTGCATGAATAGCTGCAAGTGATCTGCAAGCAGCTGAACATAACCATTTCCAGTCAATGATTGGTTCATTTGCACCAGAGGACCGAGTCCATGCCATGTAAAAACAGCCCACACCATTATGCAGCCACCACCAACTTGAACAGTGCCTTGCTGACAGTTTGGGTCCATGGCTTCGTGGGGTCTGCGCCACACTCGAACTCTACCATCAGCTCGTAACAATTGAAATCGTGACTCATCTGACCACGCCACGGTTTTCCACTGGTCTAGGCACCAGTCGATATGCTCACGAGCCCAGGAGAGTCGCTGCAGGCGATGTCGTGCTGTCAGTAAAGGCACTCGAGTCGATCTTCTGCTGTCATAGCCCAAGGAAGACAAATTTCGCCGCACAGTCCTATCGGACACGTCCCTCGTACGTCCCACATTGATTCCTGCAGTTATTTGACGAAGTGTTGCGTGTCTATTAACATTGACCATTCTACACAGACGTCGGCGGTCTCGGTCGTTAAGTGCAGGTGGTCGCCCTCTGCGCTGTCCGTGATGCCTGAAATTTCATACCCTCGGCACACTCTTGATACTGTGGATCTCGGAATGTTGAATTCACTAACGATATCCGCAATGGAATGACCCATGCGTCTAGCTCCAACTAACATTCTACGTTCAAAGTCTGTTAATTCTCGTCGTGCCGCCATAAATCACGAAAAACCTGTTCACATGAATAACTTGAACACAAATGAAAGCTCTGGAAAACGGACTGCGCATTTATACTTTTTCGCTGCGATACTACTGCCATCTATATATTTGCATATTGCTATCCCATGACTTTTGTCATTTCAGTGTAAAGTTTATTATTTTATATTTATCTTTTTTGTGCCTTAATTATATTTAGTATTGCCTCATTGTTGTAAATTTTGTAAAAGTATTTGTTTGATTGCTATTCTCAGAATGAAAATAGATTTAAAATAAAATGAATATCATAGAATGTGAACAATAAAGGTTTTTTATCTTTAATTGTATTACATCAAAAAAATTTTAAAGAAGAAATTTTTTTTATTTTCAATTTTTTGAAAATAAGTAATTTTTTTTTTTAAATAATTACAAATGCTACAACCCTTTAAAGTAATGCAGACTATCCATAATATAAATTATGTTTATTAAAAATGAATTTGAATCACTGTTGCTTTATTTTGATATTCCATCACTGCATTTGTGGAAATCTATTTAATAGTTTTTTATATAAATAAAATAAATATTAATTTTGCTTATTTTTAGATTAAAATTTTATCTTTAGTCTTTGTTTTTTTTTATTGTATTTACATTTGTACATACAAATAAATTTACATATTTTGTATTTACAACTATATTTTTCAATGTAAAATTTTATTTTTATGATTATTTTTGCATTTTTTAGGGTAAAATTGCTATTTTGTCCGCTATGAATTGTTTTATTTCAATAGACGATGAAACTTCAGATGTGATTGCTACATCGAAAAAAGCAGGAGAAAATGAAATACTGAAGGTAACAGTCCTATATATTATTTAAATATGAATAAAAATGACTATTAGAAAGTAAAATTAATTGATTCAGAATCCTCTCTAAGATCAATTAATCAAGCATTTATCATCTGGCAGTTCTGTTGTAACCTAACAGACTGTTCACAAATTCAGTAACAAGTTTATATTAAATTAATGTTGCAACACAAATATACATTGTTTTATGCAACCTTTATACATTTACACAAAAACGAATTTCATTGGTTACTAATAAAAAATTTGAAGTTCCCTCACTATGAAACTGGTGAGAATGTGTGTGTTTGTAAACATTAAACAAAAATTTTTTTGAAAAAAATTATTTTCCCATGCTGTTAGCAAAACAATAATTTCCAAACATTTCATGGATTTTATTGAATTATTACAAATTGCAGCATTAATGTTATACTTCCTTTTTATTTAATTTTTAATTTTATTAATTAAAATTTTAAAAATTAAATAACTACATTTTTTATTATTTGTAAAAAGCTATTAAAAACTTGGTATTTTGCCATTTAAAAAAAAATTGTACCATAAAATAGATGCACTTCTTTAGTCATGGGTTTTGTCATTTTCAGAACTGAATATTATCATTGTTAAGATCAATAAATTTTCTTTAATGTAATAATTCTAGATTGTATTTTATATCTCAAATGCTATTGTATAAATTTATTCATTTTATAGTTCAGTTAATCACCTTTTTTTATTTTTTTTTATTTCTCAGTGCTTACGTTTAGCCCAATTATTTTATGAAGTTATTTTTTTTTTCGTACTAGGCTTTATCATGTCCTATAAAAGATTAATCATTGTTTTGATCCTTAATTGCACAAGAGCATCAAAATTTTAAAATGTGAAAAAAATAAATGATTTTAAAAATATTAAACTATTTGCTATATATTTGCATAAAGTATAATTATTGTAACGTATACCAATTATTGCTGTATATTTACAAAGTTGCTACAAATAATGTAATATTAATTAGTAACATATTAAAATAGATCTTTTTGCTCATTAGATTAGGAGCAATGCACCAAAGGAAAAGAGTGACAATGATGATATTCCCGAAGAAGAGAAAGGTTCCTTGAAATCTTGTGAGATCAATTATGTGTAAGCATCCATTGATTTATGCATTTGGTGCCAATTCCTGATTCAAACTTTGAATATCAATTTTTAATATTTGCACATTTTCTATTCATACAGAAAAAAATTCCAAAGTTTCCAAGATAGAAAATTAAGAATCAATTCAGAAGACAGATCAGAAGTGAAGAAGGCTAAAATTGAAGGAAAACTTCATGAAGCACTACTAGACAGGTAAAATTTTCATACTTAATGTTTCATTGTTAAAAAAAATGTGCAAATAGCCAAATGTTTTTTAAAAATTGATGTATTGCAAAATGTCAAAAAAGTGTATGAGTTATCTAAGATCTTTTTTATACATTACTGTAAGCTCATACACATTAGAGTGATATCACAAGTGAATTTTGATCTTTAGATTAAAATTATTGATATGTATTTAATATCCAGCTATTATCTTAATTTATAAATTTATAATTAATTTATTATAAATAAATATAATTTATGAATGCATTAATTGCAAAACTCATTATTTAAGATAAATGAAATCTAATAGGCTTCTTATAATAAATTGTATGTATTTGATGCCAGTGGAATAATGGTGAAATGTACAAAATGTATACAGTAGAACCTTGCTTAATAAGTATAATTTGTTCCCAAATCTTACTTGTAATGCTAAACACTCATTAAACAAAATGATTTTTCCCATAGGAATCTATGTAAAATAGGAAACTGTATTTCAAAATTTATAATAACATAATTTATAATGCATTCTTTTCTGATTTTTTTCTATATTTTAAAATTTGGCAAAAATATGTTTGTAGTATACATAACTACTAGCTTTATTTGGGTGATACTTCAAACACAGGAAGCAATAACTTCCAATTCTTTCAATATTACTCTTGTTTCACTATATGGCTTTTGCAGTGATTTATTATTTCTTTCTGATCAAATTTCTGCAGTAGCTTTTTGCATAAAACATTATACAATCTTTAACTTTTTGATAGTTTTAGCTGTGTTCTTTCACCAGTTCCTTGATATTGTTGCTATCCATCCCTAGTACCAGAATTTTGGCTAAAAATAAATCTCATCAATTATGAATATTCAAAATCCTCCAACCAATCTTCTGCCCTGTATATATAAGGATTCTCTTCAAATATACATTTATCATAGACTGATATAAATCTGTCCAGCATTTGACTTCACTGTACCTTCTCTTCATTCTACAAAACATCACTCGCTGAGCTCATGACTATTTTGCATTGTATTTTGCTCTTTATGCAAAGCTTAACTGTATTTGATTCTCTTCACATACATCAAAAACAAACTTAACTGTGTTTTGCTATATTGGTGTATGTAAAGGTCAAAGTAGGCACACTTGTTAAGTAAACTCTCATTTTCTTATTGAAGTAAAATAACCTTAGTGAATTTTTGAATTAGTTAATACTGCAAAAAAAGTTATATATATATATATATATATATATATATATATATACACTGATGGAAAAAAATCCCAACACCTGGAAGGAGCTGTGCTAGGGCGCTAGTAGCGACACTATGAACATGCAAATGAGGTTTGCTTTAAATAAGCGCTGTAAGGTTCGTGATCGTTATTTACAATTACGATTTGACATAGTGGGTTAATGTTAGTCAAGGATGCCTCTGAGAAGACGAAGAAGCCATTATCAACAGCTCACTGAGTTTGAACGAGGTCGTGTTGTAGGGCTACGAGAAGGTGGGTTTTCTCTCCGCGATATTGCTGAAAGACTTGGCAGGAATGTATCTACTGTGCATGAGTATTGGCGGCAGTGGTCAAGGGAAGGTACTGCCTCAAGAAGACCAGGTTCCGGGCGGCCACGTGGTACTACTGAGAAGGAAGACCGTCGTATCCGGCGTTTGGCTGTGGCTAACCGTACTGCGTCTGAAATTCGAGCGGCAGTTGGCACCTCAGTGACACAACGAACTGTTACAAATCGGTTACTTCTAGGACAGCTCCGAGCCAGACGCCCTGTACAGTGCATTCCACTGACTCCAAACCACTGCCGTTTGCGACGTGAGTGGTGTCAAGCTAGAGCTCATTGGAGGACGGAGTGGAGATCTGTTGTGTTTTCTGATGAAAGCCGGTTCTGCCTTGTTCGCAGTGATAGCCGTTTGTTGGTTAGAAGGAATCCAGGTGAACGCCTGCTAGTGACCTGTCTACGGCCTAGACACACAGGGCCTACTCCTGGAGTTATGGTTTGGGGAGCAATTTCGTATGACAACAGGAGCACTCTCGTGGTTATCCCACGCACCCTGACTGCAAATTTGTACGTCAGTCTAGTGATACAACCTGTTGTGCTGCCATTCATGAACAGCATACAAGGGGGTGTTTTCTAACAGGATAACGCTCGCCCTCATACCGCTGTTGTAACCCAACATGCTCTACAGAATGTCGACATGTTGCCTTGGCCTGCTAGATCACCAGATCTTTCTCCAATCGAGCATGTATAGGACATCATTGGACGACAACTCCAGCGTCATCCACAACCAGCATTAAACGTCCTTGCATTGACCGCCCAAGTGCAACAGGCATGGAACTCCATCCCACAAACTGATATCCGACACTTGTACGACACAATGCATGTACGTTTGCATGCTTGCATTCAAAACTCTGGCGGTTACACCGGTTACTAATGTACCAACATTTCACATTTGAAATGGTTCTTCTCGCCAATGGCTCTACCTGTGATCTTGAAACTTTAATCAATTAAATATGTTACCTAGACTAATGTATTCCTAAAATTTCATTACTGTACAATAATTTTTTCTTAGTGTTGGGATTTTTTTTTCCATCAGTGTATAATATATAGTGGCTTAAGACAGGAATTTTACTACAAAAAGTCTGAATCCTTTCAAACAAAAGATTGTTTTCTAATTAATCTGAAAATTTAGACTGTAGTCTTACAATAGATCTAAAAATACCAGAAAGCTTAAAAAGTGTTACATGACTTTGCTATTAGCAATGACATCATTATTGCAGTAAACAGGATTTTGACCTATTTACCTACAGCATAGATAAACAAAATAATAATAATTTCATCTGGTAAAAATTATATTTTGTATAAGAATTTTTAAAACTATTAAAAATGAAATTAATTCATGAGTTTCAAGGTTTTATAACATTTCATTTTTTTAATATTTGTCTTCTTTATGTTCTTATTTAGGAGAGCAAAAATGAAGTCCGATAAATTTTGCAAGTGACATTATCTACATAGGAATTGTATTAAGAAGACATGGATATTTTTTTTGCATCTATCACACAAATTCACTCATCATGCATGTGTTTATAAATAGTTTTATAATCAATAAATCATAATCAAAATTGTAATTGTATGTTTGTATTCTTTTATTAACTATCATAACTTACAGGAAATAGTAACATCGAAATGAATTACCATTAAAAAATAAACTTGAATTTACTACAAATTTAGATAAGGCTGAGTTAGAGAGATTCATTAGCAATTACCTTCAAAATATACTTAAACCAATAAATATTAACATTTATTTGACGTTATTGTATTATCTAAACTCCAAATATAAATTACTATCTCCATATGTCTTTTTTTAATAATTTTAACAATGTTGTTGGATATATATACTTTTGTAGATTCTATACGATTTCTTCTAGTAAAAATATTGTATGTAATCTTTGAAACCTCTAGATTTGTTATAAACCAGTCTGGAAAAATAATTTGATATGGCTGATATCAGGAGTCAGTTTGGTCATACTGTGCAAAATGTTCTTATTTTTTAGATCATTTTAAAAATTTGAATTTCACTTTAAGTAGAAAAAACACTAGCATTAAGACTGCCCAATGATGTCAATTAAATCAAGGATTATGTGCACCAAATTGCATCTGTCATTACAAAAATTGGAAAAAATATATATATATATATTGTGAAAATTCAAGATGTGTGAAAAAATTAAATGTAACCTCTATTTTAACCCTAATTTCAGTTAATGATTTTAATAACTTGTTTTGAATAAAGTCATTTGAACTCATTTCAAAGTTCTTAACTTACACATATGTGATTAACTGTAATCCAATGCATTTTCTACGAGAATTTTAGCAGAGAATGCATCATATACATGGTGGTTATAATTAAACTCCCCCTATAAGCAATATCGTACAACACAAATGGGTGAATGGATTGCAGTGAATTTTGGTATATAGATTATACGCGAACACTCGCAGAATTTCGGGAGGGAGATGTCCAAAATGTCCACCAGAGAGCACTTTTTCTGGAAAAACTTTTAATTTAATTCAATAAACGTTTGAAACAGAATAGAGAAACAATATTAATAATCAAAAACAAGAGTTTTTGAGTAATAAAATGTAAAACTGAAAAAAAGTTATCAATTCTAGGGGGATAGGGAAATATCGAGATTTGCATTATTGCTAAGACATTATGCAAAACAGTTGGACATACCATAAACCTGTTACATTGATGTCGTCAGGACAGCTGTTGCTGGGCAGACAAGAGTTGGGGGCAATAGCATAGACATTGTGGTTTCTGACAAACAGGCTATTCTTACAGCATCGTTTGAAATGTGCTCAGAAGCATAATGCACTATTTCCCATGCAAAATTCACCATACCCAACAGTTGCTTGATAGAGGCAGGTTACAATGGCTCTCATTCACAGCCAGTTTTCTCAACAGAATAACTGTTTATCTATCATGGCCTTGGAATATTCTACAACGCGATGAGGCTCATTTCTACTTCTATGGAGCACTCAACACACAGAAATGCCGCATTTAGGATAAGGAAAATCCGCATATGCCCACTGAAATTCCTCTATATTCACCAAAGGTAATGGTCTGATGTGGATTCATGGCGACATTCATCTCTGGCCCATTATTTGAGGAAATGCACATGGTCCTCTCAACTGATCCATTATGAGCCATCAGTATCATATGCTGCAAGCTTTTGTTGAACCGCAACTAAGCAAAGGCAGTTCCTTATATCCACCATTTTCATGCAGGATCGTGTATCCCTCTCCCCTCATATCCATGAGTCCGTGAAGGCGCTATTGCTGCAACACTTCATAGACAAACGTATTATTAATCGCTTCTTTCATAATTTATGGTCACCACATTCGGCGGGATCTAAATCTGTGCAATTTCTGGTTATGTAGCCGCTTAAAGTCTGGTGTTTCGATGTTGAATGACTTAAAGAACTCCATGTTTCATGTGCGAAACATCACAACTGATCAGTTACGATCTGCTGTCGAACACACTGTCCATCGACATGAAATTTTACAAGTGAATGAGGGTGGGCACTTGGTGCGTCTTTCCCTACATTTTCATGAGCATGATAAACATCTGCTCCTCTTGTGCAATTTCGTCCTAATTTATTTTTGTTTCTCCAAAACTGCCCCAACCCTCTGTCAAGCAGCGCACTCTTTATTTTTTCCAAACCTTCACTTAATATGATTCAATGACAAGGTGATTTGAAACTAGTCAATAAATGTTAATATTGTTTCTGTATTTCGTTTGGGTCTTTTTTTGTTAAATTTAATGCTTTTGCGAGTTAAATTTAATGCTTTGCCTCTGGAGTAGATTTTAATTTTTTTAAACCGAAATACCGTGTATAGACTACATACAAGCATTCATTGCAATCATTTCGCGTTGTAGGATGCTGTTTATTGGGGAAGTTTAGTTATAATCCCAGTGTAAGTGAAATAAGGTCATCAAACATTGCAATGACATTGTCGCATCATATATAACTACCCTTAATAAGGAAAATGTTTAACAGTATTTGTCTTGATACTATTTCCCATGGGTATAAATACATTTTTATATATTTTTTTAAAATTATTCATTCCAAGCTTTTAAAAAAAATTACAACTTATCATCGTAATGTAAATTAAGTTAAATAGGTGAAGTATACAAAAATACTAATGGTGATCTAAGATGAGTTATTAAATTGAAAGTAATATATTTTGCTAACAAACCTTTTCACCAAATTTTGTCCAGTTTAAATATGACTCTCTCTAAGCAAAACTGTATAGCTGTAGGTTCAATAGATTAAAATGAATGCTGCAGCTACATATATTTCCTTTTGCAAGTACAAATAGCTATGAGATTATTGAGGAAGATTGTTGAGATTTTGTTTGATTTATAATGACACTCCTAAGTAATTTTTTTTAAAAGCTATCCATTGAATTTGGTAATTCTAAGTCAAACAGTCTGATTTGTAGAGCTTTTTGAATGATTTTTACATCATACGTAAGATAAATTACAGATAATAATCAGCTTATAATTTATTTTCATACGAAGAAACGCAGGGTTGAACATTTTTAACTAACCCTTCCAACCCAATTAATCTCATTAAAATATTTTTGATAAATTAATGAATTCGACAAAAAAAATTTCACACTTCTGCAACCCAAATCGATTGAGATATGAAGTTTTGTAATCAAAGACAAAAAATTATCAACTCAAAATTAAGATCTGTTGATAAGTCAATTTCCCTCAAAGTGGTTTTGAATTGCCTACAACAGTAAACTTCATAACTCAATCAGTTATAGCAGTAAAATTGTGAATAAGTGCATTAATAATATTTTGCTAAATATGATAAACAGAATTGGAAAACTGTATAAAAATTCAGCCTTCTTAATTTATTTTTTTTAAATCAGAACATTTATTAACAAAAGTATGATAAAATGTAAACGTTTATGTTAATCAGAGCATTTTGTATTGGAAGTATTCCTTCTGTATTGGAAGTATAAACTATACCTCTATGTGTGGAGAAAGATCGAACCAGCGATGCTCAGGTTTGAAGTCCAGTAACTTAACCATTCGGCAAAAGCGTACGTCCATGTCTATTGGCTGTTACTGGCTTATCAAGATGTCAACACAATACTCCCATACTAATTAGTTCGGTAGAGACGAATGATTTTTTTTAGCGTAATGGCGAGCGAAGAGAGCATTTGGGTACCGCCAAGCGTTATGGCGAGCGAAGAGAATGCTTCGATACCGCCAAGCTCAATGGCGAGCGAAGAGAATATTTCGGTTCCGCCAAACATAATGGCAAGCGAAGAGAGTTGCTGCTGCGTCAAGAGAGTCTAACGACTTCGTGTTGGTTGCGTTACCTGTGGGTAGGTGGCGCCACGACAGCAGTTTGAACGTTCATAGTCCGAAGTCACCACATTTGGTGACCTCAGACTATCACGTCCGGGTCACCAATTTGTGGAGAAAGATCGAACTAGCGATGTTCGGGTTTGAAGTCCAGTAACTTAACCATTCGGCAAAAACGTACGCTTCTGTCTTCCGGCTTAATATGTAATATGTCATATTAAGTCACCACAGATGAAAGCTACTCAAGATATCAGCTACTGGTCAATACTTAAGAATGGATACCTGATATATTCATTTATCTATGATAATGTCACTATATATTCAAAATTATATATATAAATGATTTCAATATGAATAAACAATTCCTCTATGTGCAAAGAGAAGACACCAAAAAACTGAAACAGCCGATATTATTTATTGTACTGCGTTGTTGAGAAAACTTTTAATATATACACACAATGAGGCACACTGAACTTCATTCACTCCATCTGCTGAGGGGGTTGGATGTCATCGGCTCAACTCCAAGCAACAAAGACTTTCATAGCCATGAAAAAAAACGAGAAGGCTGCTCGAAATACATGTGAACAAACTTCATTTGCAAAATGTACAGAATTAAAAATCATTTGAAAATTAAAATTCTATATAATTTTTAATATATTGTACAGTGACAGAATACTATACTAGTGAGAGAAAAAAATTCCAACATTTGCAACTCACTGAAACTCACAATCACAGATTTTATAAAAACTTCATCTGCAGATCATAAAATATTTCATGAACACTATCTTTCACAGAACTAATGGAAATAATAATATTGCATAGTTGTTTCTTTAAAATTCCATTGTTATATTCTTTGATAATATCAAAGAACAAAATTTATTTAACTACATTGTTAATAGGACTAATATGGTTGTTTTACTACATATATATATTTCCACTTCTGGAAAAGTAATGAAAATGAAAATCTACAGGCAAAAGAATAAAGTTCATTTCTGTGAGGTTTATGACACACTCAAAGATAAGTGCTTAAATGGCTAGAAGTATATATGTGTTCTACAAATAATTAATTACACTACAGAACTAGATGAGTATGAATAAGAGTTAAAAATAAAACAATGATGCTTAAAAAATAAAACAGAATTCATCTAATATATGTTTAAAATAAATTTAGTATTTTGTTCAATTTTATATTCAAAAAAGCACTTGGGTTTCAGAAATATATTTTAAAAAAATTATGAACAATAAGATAAGTGACTAAATTTTTCCATAAAAATCTATAATGATGATGTCTTATTTCAAAATATGTACAATTAACAAAAAGTATACTTCAAAACCAGAAGATTTGAGTATAACAAGCTGCAAATTGTGGATGCAACGAAAAAGTCACAAAAATAAACAACTATTCCAATTCACCTACAACTTTTAATTAAAAGAAATAAAGTGAAATAAAAAATGTCTGAAGCTTTCTCGTTTCCTGAGTCGAATTTTGGCAATGCACATCGGGAGGCACAGAAAGGAAGAGTGACAGAAAGTGTATCACATGTAGATAGATATTTGGAGTTTCGCCTATAGGATCGATTTTGGCCCCCTCCTCGATTTGCGTCACCGTGCCCGGCTTCTTTTTGGCACCTAGCAAGACTGACTGCTGGACTTGTAGTTGGGAAAGTTTTGTTTAGTTCTTAGCCATTCGACAAACTCATCTAGCAGAACTGGCCCTATAAAAAATGATTAATATTTAGTGGTGAATAACTGTATTTATCCTGGATATTGTAAAAAACAATATTGAACTATAGGCAGAATAACAATATTGAACTATTGAGGGAATTATCAAAAAATCCAGAAGAAAAACAGTGCCTGAAAAATGGAATGAGAAAAAATAATTTAATTTAAAAAAAACAATGAAAGATTTTTACCTTTTTTAATAATATTTAAACACATTTTTTTAATTTAAAAAAGATAATTTCAATAAACAATATTTTAAATAAAGGTTTTACAACTGCACTTACAAAATAATTTAAGAAAAAAAAAATTCAAAATAACTTGTTCATTTTAATTTTAAAAAAGTTCTTGAGCTTCTTTTTTAATACAATGTTTAAACACTAAAACAAATTAGAGCATTAAAAATTATTTGCTTGGAATTTTTGTGGAGAGACACATATTTAATTGTTAAAAATATTCAAAATATAGACATTATTTCAATCAAGTTAATAGAAAACTCAAGATATCATGGGAAAAATTTGAATTGCTGACAAATCTGAAGTAAAATTTTTTGAATTAAACTTTTCACAGTTAAAGTATATATGAAGTGTCAAATGATATTTACAAACTAGTTCAAGATCTATTTAGTTAGTTATTCTGAATTGTTAAACAAATTCAGAAACTATATTTGAATTCAGAAAAAGTAACAAAATTAGAAAAGCATTAAAAGTTTTTTATCTAAAGAACTTTTAAATTCTTCATCAAACTATTTTATACCCTATCAGTAGTTACAGTGCAATTAACCTCTCTAAGATTTCTCTTGTACTTCTAAATTCAATTCTTTCATCATTTCTTGTTCCTAATAATGACAGTAAATTGCAAGAAATAACTGACATATAGTAAAAAATACATTTTGGATTCAAGAATTTATTTTATTCTTAATGGAGAAATATCCACAATCCAAACTAAAAAACAATCAC